>OX940803.1:18231705-18299205 GCA_954870605.1 Acer campestre | reverse complement strand
ATTTTTGAAAAATTGTATATATTGGCCATCCTTTATGAATAAGGTCTTAGTATGGATAGGTGAGGATGAAAAAAAAAGTGTAAGCTACCTCATTCATGCTCCCATCTTTCCCATTGCCATCTTTGGTGGAAAAGCTCTTCAGCCGAGGGTAACAGCCAATTTCTTTTTCATCATCATATTGATGATTAATCCCTCGTGCCCTGCCATAAGAACTTGGAGTCCAAGCCTGGTAGGGGTAGCAAAAGGGAAAATCGCAAACTGTAGCCATTTTTCCCTCCTAAGATGTAGTCATTTCATTTTTTTTTCTCCATTGCTTAATCTCCTTTAAATCTCTTCAATTAAGTCTGTATCAAGTCATTTCATCCTTTGGATGCCAACCCTGCTTGCCTAATTATCAGTCTACTTATATATTAAATGTAAACAAGCTTGTTCTGTTAAATCCAACGGTTGACATTAAATAACATTATACTTTGGCTCTTTGCATGACTCTTCCACCCCCTCTCCTAAAGTTTTCATGAAATTTCCCCCCTCTCTCTCTGGCCTCTAATTAAATTGAAAAAAATAATTAAAAAAACACAAAGCAAAATCGAAGAGAATCGGAGAAGGTGAAGAGGTATAAGATCTTGAAAGATCTGAAGTTTAGGACGCCTCTATCATGAGTGAGGATAAGAGAGAGTGGGGAATGGAAAATTTCATGACAAGTGAGAAGGGAGAGAAGGTAAAAGAGATAGATAATTTGGGTTTGAAAGAGTCATAGTTAAAGCTTTTGCTTTCTGCACAAGGTGCTAGCCAGTTGAAAAGCTTTTGGGTAGTAAGTTTCTTTGGTTTTTTTTTTTTTTTTTGTTCAAAAAATAGAAATACATTTCTTTTGATGTTGGCCGTTGGAGAATGGCTGAAACAAGAAACCTAGATGAAAAACTTATTTTAATGTCCGCCCTAAACAATTATGTGTGCAAGCGCACATGCACGCATATACACATAATCACATACCAAAGGAAGAATAACAAAACTAGATAAGTAAATTTTGCACATGTAACATCTATGCATTTAATTGATTTGAATGCAACATGGGAAAAAGGAAATCTATTACTAAATTGGTTAAGGCAAGTGAGGCTTTACGCTAGCTCTATGATACCAAATGACGGGGACCATTTTTAAATCTTCCAAGAGGAATGTGGATGACTTACGATTTTATTTTACAATAATGCTAAACATCCCACCTAAAATCCCACTTTTTTCATCCAACTACATGTGGCATGTGAGGTGTCAAATTGTGAGTGGATACTCATTAATGATGATTTATCTCACCTACCCCATGTATCCACTCACCATTTGACACCTCACATGCCATATGTAGTAGGATGAAAAAGGTGGGATTTTAGGTGGGATGTGTAGCATTACTGTTTATTTTATGGTGCTGTTATACTTGAATCTAACAGACCACTTCTTACCTGCACACATAAACCATTTTGCACTTTTTAAATCTTACAGATTCTTTCAACTTGCTGGTTAACAATGGTGCAGCTGCAGGCCAAGTTATATTTCATGTAAGTTATAAGTTTCATTCAAGTGTTTTTCTCGAAAAACAATTGAAGTAGTTGTGTATTTTTGGTTGCAAACCAAAAATATAGTGTATTCCTTTTAAATTTAACTAAAAGATAGTTGTTTTGGGTATCATTGCTTTACATTGAAGAAGAAAATCATTTTTATTGATTTTGTTGCTCTTGAAATGTGGAAATTTCAGACTCATATCCATATAATCCCAAGAAAAGCAAGTGATTGTTTATGGGCTTCTGAGGTATGCATAAAGTTGCTTATATGCTTTCTTACGATGGTTAGAGCAGCCGCTCTGGAAGAGAAACATTAATGTTGAAGTTTTGCAGAGTTTGAGGAGGTATCCGTTAAAGTTAGACGAGGAAACTTCACAACTTGCAGATCAAGTGCGGGATCAGTTATCAAAAAATTCAAAGGATTGCCTGGGTCAAGAATCCAATCCGGTCTCTCATATTTCCTGATATTTGTGGTATCAACTACTTGTAATTTAGAAATATACATTATTATGCTTGTGTCACATGAATATATGATCATCGTTTTGAGTGTCATACTTGACTTTGCAATTGGTTGCTACAAAATTATGATGCCATATCCATACAAAGTATCTGTTGCTGTTATCTATCTCTCTACAAAAACATCACCAACAGTCTTGAGTATTGGACATCGAATGGTATGCCGATGTTTTTTGTGTTGTTATCCTGATACGCTAGGACGCGCATCTTTGTTCTCTCATGTTGTTTTAGATTGTAGTGTTACTACTTATCATCTTCTTTCATACCATGGATTTTGCCACTACACAGATTTGCATAATTATTGGCTAGTTATTTTGAAACATTAGAGCATCTTCAGCAGTCTCCCGAAGAGACCTTCCTTAGCTTAATTAAGAGAGAATCTATATTTTTGTAGCTCTAACAGGTCCCTTAAAGGCTTCCATGAATGTGTTTTGGTGGAGCTGATTCCCTTAATTAAGGGGTGGCTTCAACCCCCTTACAATTTTTTATTTTTTATTTTTTATTTTTTATTTTTTTGTCGAAGACTCGGGCATTTTGAACATGTAGATTGAAATCCTAAAGATATTGAATTAGATAGCTACATGACCCACACACTTTCACAATTCCTTTTAACTATGTAGTTCATGGATTGAAGATGAGATTACTTTTGCACTTGTCAAACTATCAAACCCTACACCACAAACTTTTCAAATGGATTGCTTTTTTTACACTTCAAGTAAAATGATATCTTTCAAATGTAAGATATTAAAGAATATGAAGAGTTTTATTAATTTATTTTTTATGTTTTGGTATTAATTTGAATTTAACGTATGTATTTTTACATTAATAATTCTAATGTGTGAATTGTGATTGCTCTTCGAAGGATGGCTAATAGACCGAACGGTGTAATGTTGGATTTAGATCCACTATTGATCTGATCTTTTTTTTTGACCTTTTTAAAGTGTACGATTGGTTGTTGATAAAGTGATCGTGGAAACTAATCACATCTTAACCACACATTAGAACCAAATAAATTTGATCGGCATCCAAGTAAACATTAAGCAACAAAATAGTGAATAAGATATGTGAATCTTTATCTACATCAACCAAAAAAAATAAATAAATAAGTTGACTCAGTCAAGTCAATTTATTTTATTTTATTTTATTTTTAAAGATCAATCCAAATGGTTTTATAGACTTAAGCAGAGATCGGTGGTGCACATCTTTCCATATTGGTGATAAGGGGTTCGAGTCTCAATATACGGATTTTTTAAGTGTGTGGGTAGTTTTCCCCTAGTTTGTAGGAGCAATTATCCGGAACGTACATGTATTGTTAGATCTTAACAGATCCCAATACTCCTATTATAATAATCGTAATCCTGGAAGAAATTTTTTTTTTTTTTTAAATAGAGAGGGAGGGTTCAGTCCCACGGTGCTATCATTCATTGTAATACAGTAATACTAACGTGTTATGAGATTATATACAGTGAGGTGAGTAGATCCATCTGACCCAACCATTTATTATCGGAATTTATAGTAAACTAAAATAATAATAATAATAAATTTAAGCAATTGCGGGAAATTGTGGGAGAAGGAAAAAACAAAAAAAAAGGGATCATTTCATGGTCTAATCAGGTGTACTGTGACCTAAAACACTTTTCTAAAAAGAAAATAATAATTTGTTTTTCACCAAACGAGAGAAGTGTGGTTTGTGAGCAAGTTCCTTCGATAATCCATCTCGTTTTGGGTTTTAAAATAAAAGAAGAAAGGATTAGAGGATCGTTTGCGATTCCAAGAGGGAAAATGGTACCAGGAGCGGCATTGGCTGCGGTAGCTAAACAAGCGGAGCAACTCAGGATTGATGGCAATTTTTACTTTTCTAAAGACCGTTTTGGAGCTGCCATCGACGCCTATACCGAGGTACATACTTGTCTTCTTCTTCTTCTTCTTCTTTTTATAACTTGTAAAATATTTTTCTTCTTCTGGTTGAATTTGAAGGCAATTACGCTGTGCCCTAATGTCCCAATATATTGGTCGAATCGAGCTCTCTGCCATCGCAGGAGGAAGTATGTATGATCACTAATCTGTACTTTATTATTATATGTTCCTCTTCTGGGTTTCATTTCATTTCATTTGTTTGTTGATGTCAATTACAGTGATTGGATAAAAGTTGAAGCCGACTGTCGGAAAGCTATTCAACTTGACCACAATTCTGTCAAGGTCTCTCTTTGTTCCTGTTACCTTCATACCAGAAATTCGCTTGTTAACTTATTGTTTTTCCTTTTGTTAGAAAATCTTGAGTTTCTTTGTTTCTTTTTCTACTGTTAAATTAACTGCCTTTATGCCAATTCTGAGTTTCTCTCGGAAAACTTTTGTGGCAAGCATTTACTTAGGGCTTATGTGTGTTTTCTACGCCAAAGTTTGCACCCACTTGACTTATTGACATAATTACAGATGGGACAATTTTACAAGGAGTGTCTAGGAAGTAGGAACTGATAGCTTACATGCCACTTAGGTTATGTTATTGATTTAGTAATTGTTTATGCTACAAGAAAACATTAGTTTAGGTCTTCTGATATTGAATCATCCGTTTGCATTTTGATATTTTCAGCTTTCATTTTCACTTTATCTGTACATTGTTATGCTTTCATGATTTTTCACAGGCTTTTTTCCTTCTGTAATCTGAATTTTTATGAACCGTTGATGTAATGTAACAGTCAGCGCCAGCTTACCTCGCCATCTTTGAAGTTTTTGTTGTTTTTGTTGGATATCTGTTGAAATTTTGTTTGCCTTATTGTTGGCAGAATGTATGGAATTCTTTGTAATTTTTTCGCCTAATCTTGTATCATGCTACATTTTCTTTTTATTTCTTTGGACCATTACAATCTTCTGCTGCATATTTGATACACGACAGGCCCATTATATGTTAGGACTTGCATTGCTACAGAGAAAAGAATATACTGAGGGAGTCAAGGAACTGGAAAAGGTATGGATTGATGTTTATTCAGGATAGTTCTTTAAGTTTTTGTTTGTGCTAGTGCAAGTGACATCATGCATTGGATTTTCAGTTGAGCATTCAAAGTAAAATTGTTAATTTTGTTTTTTTTTTTTTTGTTTTTTGTTTTTTGTTTTTTGTTTTTTTTTTTTTTGTTTGTATTTTGTATTTTGCTTTTTTGCTTTCTCATTATTATTTTGTTTACCCATCAGATAATAAACTTTACTTATTCAAAAAAAAAAAAAAAAGATAATAAATTTTCAATATAGTGACCAAATCTAGTTTTGTTATGTGTTGTTTAAATTTCTTGCAATAAGGCTTCTTAAAGTCGCTCTGCTCAAGCAACAAGTTTGTGTTTGATGGGCATTATTAAGGTTGCAATTTTTAGGATATGATTTTAGAATATTTGGATAATTACTAAGCCGGTTGTCTGTATCTGATGATATATTGTTGTTGATTTCTATAAGTTTGACTACAGTTTCAAAACTTCTAGTGTCAAAATATAGATGGAAGAATGGAAGAAGGTTTTCCAATCAGAGTCATTATCTGATAGTTTCTCTTTATGCCATAATCTGATTGTTTCTTTTGACCTCGATGCTCATGTATATATGTCTATATACACCTTCAGAACAACTCTGTATTCCAGAATTTCATAGTTTCACCAGAACTTCCTTATTTGCTATAAAATATATGCCAACTATGACTTGTTGCCACAGTTAGTCATCAGTATGTTTAACTTAATGAAGCTTGCTTAATCTCTTACAAGGAGCTGATGTGTTGTCTATGGAAAGTACAAACCATGGATGATTGGATGCTTCTATAGTTTTCTTCTATAATTGCCTTTACCTATATGATACATTGTTACTACTTGACGATGCTGTTTTATGACGAATAATAAGCATCACCTTTACAACTTAGGGTCTGTTTGGAATGATTTCTTGAGTAGCGTTCTTAGCCTTTAGAATTAGAGCTTTTGATAAAAAGTTGTTGGTCATATGATTATCAATTAAAAAAAGCTCTTTTAAGCCAAATTGTTTGGTTGTATAGTTTTGAAAGTACTTTAATATTATTAAATTTCAAACCGGATTTAATAGGGTGTTATATTGGAAATAATGTAGTGCAATTAATGAAATATCTTAGGGTCATTTTTGTCTTTAAAAAAGCTCAGAAGAGCTTCATGGAGAAACCCAAAATTTGGGCTTATAGATATAAAACAACATTTTTTTTCCAAGTCTGGTTGGTTTGATGGTTGTGACTTGTGAGAAAAACAGGAGTGCCAAGTATGTCTATTCAAGCAGTTTTTGTTGTTGGTTATTAAAATTGTTGGATAGTGTCTACTTAAGAAGTGGTTGACTAAAAGGCTTTTTAGTTTTATAGCAAGTAATGTGAACTGTTCATGCGATCATTATACTCATATGTTAAGGGTGGCCAAGCTGTCGTATATTGCTATTCCTACTCTACATATTCAGTTTATGGGTTAATAATACACATGGGGCAGCTTGTAATACTGAAGGGTTTTTTTTTTTTTTTTTTTTTTTTTTGTCATATGCAACTAGCTAATGTTGCTAATGTTTTGTTAGATGGTCTGTCAGCTGGTTTCGGAGTTTCAAGATGAAATATATTAGAGGTGATATTGAAAACCTCATAATTCTGTTCCTAGTGAGTACATTTGATGATTTGAGGTTGTAAACATTAGGAGATAGTAATGAGCAGTGGTGGGCCTTTTATTTGATATACATGCAATTATCTTGGAAATGGAAGACATATATTTTGTTGGAACACCTTTTTGTAACGCTTTATAGGTGAGTAAATGGATTATTTCACAATGGTAATGCAGTAATTTTTAATCATAGTATGGGAGGATTTTGTAAAGGTAATAGATACCAAGAAAGGAATGAAAAGAATATGGAAAATGCATATTGATGTTTAAATTGTGAATTTCCACGGTTTTGCAATAATAGATTTTAAATTTTGATGGAGCTGACTTGGCTTGATATTTCTTTTCCCTTATGTTGCAAATAACAATCTTAGTGATCAGAGTTAGTAAGATGCTTTTTCTTTATATAAGCTTGGTGTGATATTGATTGTCAGTATCATATTATACATGGTCTTGCATTGTTTTCTTAAACAGGCTTTGGACCTTGGTAGGGGTGCAAACCCGAAGAGTTATATGGTAGAGGAAATCTGGCAGGAACTTGCAAAAGCAAAGTACTTGGAGTGGGAGCAAGCATCTAGCAAGCGTTCATGGGAATTACAATGCTTGAAGTATGTGCTCCCTGTGAGTTTTGACCTTTGGTTTTCGGAAGGTGGTCTGGTTAGTCGATAATACATTTGTTTATCTTGTCATTGGATGCTTTATACAATATCTTATGTTTGTCTCAGAGAAGCTTGTGAGACAGCTCTTCAGGAAAAGCATGCCTTTGATATTTCTCAATCAGAAGGGTTCTTGGATGAATCAACTAATTCTCATTTGAAACAAATGGAGGCTCTGGGAAAAGTGTTTATGATTGCTGCAGAAGCTGACACACGAACAGAGGTGAGTAGTTGCCTTTGTTCCATGTACATTAATTATTTAGTTAGTTTGTTTTTTAATAACTAAGGGGCTGTTTTTTTTTATTTATTTAAAGTCTTATAAGACCTTAATTTGTTAGACATATGGATAAGTCTTACAAATTAAGATACTATGATATGTTTATTTTTTCATTTTAGATGACTTATTACAAATGTAAAATTGATTAGGTTGTGTTAGGGTTTCTTCAAAATTGAGAATTTTTAGAAAATTGATTTTTAGGGTTTTACTATGTACGGATAAAATTGTAAATGTATGAATTGTTATGGGACATTTGTGGAAAAAAACTAGACTGTAGCACTTTTTTATAAAATAAAAGTCAAAATTTTTACTTTTTCTAAAAAACATTTATACCTTAAAATAAGATATAAGTTGGAAAAACAAACAAACTGATTTATCTTAATTTAATATATAAGAGGCAATAAATCTTATAGTGAAACAAAAACAAACAGCCCCTAAATGTTATTCTGTTGTGGAGATACTGATGTTTTATATTTCAGGTGCCGGATTACCTATGTTGTAATATAACACTTGATATATTCCGTGATCCTGTGATTACTCCTTGTGGAATTACATATGAGAGGGCAGTTATCCTTGAGCATCTTCAGAAGGTGATAGTATATGCATGATGCATGTAATATTGTATCGTCAAATTTAGAAATTGTTCATTTTCGTTTACCTTGACTGATCTTTTCATCTTCATTACAAATTAGGTGGGTAAATTTGATCCAGTCACTCGAGAACCACTCAATCCATCACAACTAGTACCCAACCTAGCAATTAAGGAAGCAGTCCAAGCATTTCTAGAGAAACACGGTTGGGCATACAAGACTAATTGACGTTTAATTGCATGGATTAGTTAGGCGCAACGTGTGTGATGGAAAAGTGGTCAAAGCCAAGTATTCCAAAAATTCGGTATAAGTCCTTTTGTTTGCATCATTGATCATGTTTTCTGCAGGATTCGATGTGCAATACTGTGATACCAGTCGTATTTGGCACCCAATGATCAAGGAAGAAATTGTACAGATGCTATTATTATAACATTTTGTTCGATATTTGTATGTGTACAGATTTTTGTTGCATTGATGAGCAGCCATGAAGGGGTCCTATATGCTGAATTTGGTATACTATTTTGTTCAAGCCGAGTGAGGAGTCATTTGGGATGACTTATTTGATTCACTCAATTCCCACACTTGAAAGAATTTCAATTTCAAGATGGAAATGAATGAATGAAACCCGTGGGTTAAATTGAGGGATTTGTATCCTCTGCTGCTTTGATATTTTTCATGACCATTTAAAAGTATGTGATTTTTTCTATTCTTTTTAAAGCATATGATTGGTTGTTGATAAAGTATTTGTGGAAACTAATTAAATCTTAACCACATATTTACTGCAATGTTTGTGGTCAGGAAAAAGATCAGATCAGTAGAGGGTTTAAATTCTAAATTGAGATACAGATGGATTGGTTCCACCCAAAAGAATTGAATGTCCTTATAGATATATGAACTTGATTTTGCACCTTTGATTGAATGTCCTTATAGATATATGAACTTGATTTTGCACCTTTGGGTTGAAATGACAAATTATGATTTATTTTTAAATTTTGTATTTTATTTTATTTTATTTATTTTATTTTTATTTATTTTCACGAAGTGAAATAATAAGTTGAGAAATTTGACTTTTGACTAACTTAAAATAAGGTAATTGTTATAAAATATTAAGAATAAACAAGAATACAATGGCACAAAATTAAAGAATTATATAGCTATACGATCACACATTGTATTTAAGTGTACATAAATTGCAAATAATGAATTGTGAAATTGATAACGATGATGGAGGTTAGTGTAAATATAAAAGCATAGAAGTTTGACACAGCGGGGTGACGAAAACGGAACCAATTCACTATATTGAACTCTGAGGCAATCTCAGCAGCCCTGTGGATATAGTGAATAAAGAACTAGATATCGTTCTAGTAGATGTATATGTTAGATAAAGCTCTAACGGATGAATTCGAAAATAATTGCACATATTATTTTAAACTGAATATTATTGATATCAATTGAACTGATTAACAATGAATGAAAAACAGAGATACTTATACTACTTCTTAGAGGTGGATATTTAATGGATCGGTTCATTTTTCAATAGAACCGATAAAAAACTAATAAAATTCGGTTTTTGAAAATATGAACCGATCTAATAAAATTTACAAATGTCAACCGATCAAAAACCAACCGAATTGGACCGGTTCGGTTTTTTCGGTTTCGGTCCTACTAGGCCAAATTCATGAGCTTTAATTATTATACATATTTTCATATTTTAATCCTTTTAGGTTTTCGACCAAATTAAATTATGGGCTTGAACAAATTGAAAATACTGATTTAAAATAATATCTAGCAAAAAAAAAAAAATGATGTGACACTTTCATATTTTTATAGTTTAATGGATTGTTGAACATTAAACTAAGAACATTAAACTAAGGTTTTTATTTTTTTTTTATTTTTTTATATATATAAGTTAGATCTTGGTTCGGTTTTTCGGTTTGGGATAGCAAACCGAGGAAAAAAACTGATCCGATTGGTTTTTAAAAAAATGAACCGAACTAAACTGGCCATAATAAGAAAACCAGAAAAAAAAAAAAAAAAAAAAAAAAACCGATTGGATCGGTTCGTTTCATCAATTCGATTCGATTTATTGTTTTTTTGCCCACCCCTACTACTTCTAATCCTAATTCTAAATAATAAAGGAAACAAATACTAAAAAGGAAAATAAATCCAAATTAAGCTAAGACTAGAAAACTAAAAGAAATCTGAAACATAAATCATAGTCCTTATAGGACTTGGTTTTTGTCTCATGTATCATTCACACACTCTTGAAAGAACCCAGCCTCGAGTGAATTTTTGGAAGAGGATGTGTCTCAGCTCCATGATACTCGAATAGATCTTTCACGTTAAAAGTCTTAGAAATTTTATAGGTGTTTGGAAGATCTACCACATAAGCATTGTCACCAATCTTATGCAAGATACGAAACGGTCCAAACTTCTTTTGCTAGAGCTTGATGTATTCACCGACAGGAAGTCTTTCTTTTCGCAAATGAACCATGACTTGATCACCCTCAGCAAAAGTTTTTTTTTTTCCTTCTATGCTTGTTAGCAACAGCTTGGTATTTAGCAATGGACTCTTCTAATTTCTTCTCAACCTCTTTATGGATATCAGGTACTTTGTCTATCATATGGTCTACAATGATACTCATACTGGGAAGCTTTGGCAAAGGAACCAAATCTAAAGTACGTAATGGAGGTCATATGTAGACAATCGTGAAGGGTGACTTTCCACTGGATCTATTAGGCATATTGTTATAAGCAAATTCGGCTTGAGACAAAGCATTATCCCACTGAGTTGGATGTTCTCGTGTCAAACAGCGCAAGATATTGCCTAACGTGCGGTTGACAACTTCGGTTTGCCCATCGGTTTGTGGATGACAGGTTCTACTATACTGTAAAATGGTGTCTAGTCTCAGCCACAAAGTTCTCCAAAAATGACTTAGGAACTTGCTATCGCGATCAGAAACTATAGACTTTGGTAAACCATGCAAGGGAATAACTTCTCGAAAGAACAATCTAGCAATATGGCTTGTATCCGAAGTCTTCTTACAAGGAATGAAATGTGCAATCTTAGAAAAGAGATCAACAACGACAAAGTTAGAATCCACACCTCTTTGAGTTCTTGGAAGGCCAAGAATGAAATCCATAGATAAGTCCTCCCAAGGAAAATCAGGTATTGGGAATGAGGTATATAAGCCAATATTTTGTGAGTTTCCTTTGGCAGTTTGACATGTATAACACCTTTTCACAAATCTGTCAACCTCGCACTTTAGATGCGGCCAATAATAACGAGCTTCAACTAAGGAAATACTTTTGTCACGCCTCATATGTCCTCCTAAACCTCCTCCATGTAGTTCATGGATGATGTGTTCTCTCAGAGATCCTTGAGGGATACACAAACGGTCATCAAAAAATAGAAAACCATTAAGTATTTGAAATGGTACAACGTCGGGAGATCTAGAGAGGCACTTCTGCCAATTGTCTTTAAAGTCCTCATCTTCCCCTTAAAGATCTTTCAAATAATCAAAACCAAGGATTTTGCTCTTAACAACGGTTAAAATCGTATCACGACGACTCAACGCATCAGCTACTTTATTCAAACGACGTGACTTATGTTTGAGCGAAAAGGTGAACCGTTGAATATAAGCAATCCATCTAGCATGCATACGATTCGTCTTTGTAGAATTATTCAGGAACTTGAGGGCTTGATGATCACTGTGTAAAACGAACTCCTTTTGAATCAAATAGGGCTCCCAATGATGCAATGTTCGAAACATGGCGTACAATTTTTGCTCATATGTTGAATATTTCTGACGTGACTCGCTGAGCTTTTCACTAAAGAATGCAAGAGACCTGCTCTCTTGTGTCAATATAGCTCCAATTCCAACTCCGGAAGCATCACAATCGACTTCAAATAACTTTTCAAAATCAGGAATTGCTAAGACTGGTGCAGTAGTTAATTTCTCCTTCAAAATTGCAAAACTTTGCTCAGCTTTCTCAGTCCACACAAATTGCTTTTGTTTTATCAAATCAGTGAAATGTGCTGCAATGCTACTAAAATTCTTGAGAAAACGCATGTAGAAAAATGCTAGCCCATGAAAGCTTCTAACATTACCAATTGATTTTGGAGTTGGCCAATCTCGGATAACTTTTACTTTAGTGTCATTAACTTTGATTCCTTCTGCACTCATAACAAATCCCCAAAAAATCAAACTACTAGTCATGAAGCTACATTTCTTCAAGTTAACTTATAAGCTATTCTCTCGCAACATAGTAAATACGAATTGTAAATGTTGTAAATGCTCATCTTCACTTCGACGGTAAATCAAAATATCATCAAAATAAACTACCACGAACTTCCCTATAAAAGGTTGAAACATATGATTCATAAGTCTCATAAAAGTATTCGCTGCATTGAACAACCCAAAAGACATTACTAGCCACTCATATAAACCTTCTTGAGTCTTGAAAGCGGTCTTCCATTCATCATCTGAGCGGATACGAATTTGATGGTACCCACTCCTCAAATCAATTTTTGAGAACAACTTTGAACCTCCAAGGTTGTCAAGCATATCGTCCAATCGAGGTATTGGGAATCGATATTTAACCGTGATCTTGTTGATCTCTCAACTATCAACACTTATTCTCCAACTTCCATCTTTTTTAGGTGTCAATTGGGCGGGGATAGCACACAGGCTCATACTTTCTCGAATCATGCCTTTTTTGAGTAAATCCCTTACTAGATCTTGTAAAATCTTGTATTCTTTAGGACTCATGCGATAACATGGCAAGTTAGGCAAACTAGCTCCAAGAACAAGATCGATATGATGCTGAATATCCTACATAAGAGGTAATCCAGAAGTTAATTCTTCAGGTATAATATCCCTAAATTATGATAAGAGCGAATTCACAGCTTCAGGAATATCTGTAGAATTTGTCATCTCCATTGGTACAATAAGATATTTTTTTTTACCTCTAATGACTTTTTTGGCTCTTCTCTATGCTTCATTAGGGCAAGAACAATCTTACTGCTATCTTTAAAAAAAAAAGTGTAGGTATTATACTCTCCATCATGCTTGGTCTTTCGATCGAATTGCCACGATCTTCCAAGTAACAAGTGATATGCACTCATGTCCACCACATCATGAAGAACTTCATCTTTGTAGTTTTTGCCAATAGAGAATGGAACTCGACATAGTTGAGTCACTTTGATCTCTTCTACATTATTAATCCAACCAATCTGATAAGGAGTAGGGTGCTTATGACTTATCAATTGCAGCTTATCAACCATGGTTTTAGAATCGATATTTTCACTTCTACCACCATCAATAATAAGGTCACAAACCTTTTGATTAAGAGTGCACTTAGTCCTAAAGACGTTATGCCTTTCCGTCTCCTCTGTCTTTTGTGTATACATTAGACGTTGTATCACCAAAGCTACTCTATGATCTTCATAAGTCCATTCAAGATCATCTTCTTCTTTAACCTCTGTATCTGGATATAACTCTTCTTCCTCTATATTGTTGTCATCCTCATGTGTGGCCAAGTTAATGGCTCCCTTTCGACATTGATGAGAATGGTGTCTTGATTACTGTAACGATAGCACTTATCACTTCGAGGAACAACATAAGGATTATTAGTACCAGATTTGTTAGTTGTTTCCCTCATTGGACGTGAACTGCGAGTTAAAATCTGTTTGGAATCTTCTTCATGAGATGTCATGGATACTTTTCCTTTTCCCTCTTCAGACTTGGGATGTTGTGTAGGTGAACATGCAAAGCCATGATTTCGAACTTTTTATTTTTATTTTTAATATCTACTCTTTAACCTTCATGGCTACTAGAATAACTTGTGAAACAGTCAAAATTGTCTACACGACTACTTGATCTTGGATATTCGCACGTAACCCTTCAATAAACTTTGATATTTTTTGAGCCTCCGACTTCTTTATGTTGACACGTGCTGAAAGTTTATGAAATTTAGTGACATAATCTTGCAGAGTCTTGGATCCTTGTCGACAATGTTGATAACGACGATACAAGATTTGCTCATAGTCAGCAGGGAGGAAACACTCTCTTAACAATGTCTTCATGCACGTCCATGTCCGTATTGGTCTTTTTCTAAGTAGCATCCGTACAGCTTGTAATTGATCCCACCAGGCTAAAGCTCCTTTTTAAAGTTTGTAGGTTACAAGTGTTACTTTCCTAGTCTCTTCAGTTCCCTAATAATTAAAGAACTTTTCTGCTATGGATAACCAGTCAAGAAATTCTTCAACCACAAATAACCATCAAAACTTAGAATTTCTATTTTCATACGATAACCTCTATCGCAAAAAGTTTCTTGTTCTTCCTCACACAGTTGCTTATCTTCTTCATTTAAATCTCCAACATGAGCTAAGTCCTACGTATTATTGCACCTAGTATGATCACCCCTAAGTCTAGGATTTTGAGGTGGAGGAATGACCATTGCAGCATGAGCAACAATTTGAGATTGCAAGGGATAAATAGCAGTCGCATTAGGAGGGATATCGTGTGCTATGCTAACAACAGGTTGATTAGAAGTAGCAACCCGAGTTTGCGATGTGCTTGCGACTGTTGTGTTGTTGACTTGTAAGCCTGATACTCCCAGAGAACTTTGAAAAAGTTGAAAAAAAGCTTCCATATTATGCACATAATGACGAACATCGTCCACGGACTCCTTTGTTTGGAGTACAATTTGTCGAATTTCCTCGACAGATGCTTTTGAATAATCTTCGGATGCCATAATGGAAATTAATCAAAAGAACTTGTACCTCTGGCAACTTGCTAGCAGAGCGTGGGGTGGCCTAGGATCATATGAGGCACAGAGTTACGCTCTGATACCAATTGACGCAGCGGGGTAATGGAAGCTAAACCAATTCACTATATCGAACTCTGAGGCAATCTTAACAGCCCTATAGATGTAGTGAATAAAGAACTAGATATCGTTCTAGTGGATGTATATGTTAGATAACGCTCTAACAAACGAACTCGAAAATAATCACACAAATTTTTTTAAACTGAATATTATTGATATCAATTGAACTGATTAACAATGAATGAAAAACAGAGATATTTATACTACTTCTAATCCTAATTCTAAATAATAAAGGAAACAAATACTAAAAAGGAATATAAATCCTAATTAAGCTAAGACTAGAAAACTAAAAGAAATCTGAAACATAAATCATAGTCCTTATAGGACTCGATTTCCGTCTCCTGCATAAAAGTTATTTCCATGGATGGATGAACATTCACTTTTATATTTATGTATTATATTCATAACACTCCCTTTTGAATGTCCACCGTATAATGAATATGCCTCATTAAAATCTTTGCTAGTAAAAACACAATGGGACAAAACAACAAACTAACAAAGGAAAAAGAGTATACTATTCATCTACATTTCAAATTAATTTGTGATAATATTTTGCAGTATAAAACTGTCTTATTCAAAACTTATTAGAATTCTTTTTCTTCTTAAAAAAAATAAATAAATAAACTTATTAAAAAAAATGATAAACCTAGAGAAGGAAAAAGAGTATATTGCATAATATTTCCTCCATATCATAAACCCTCTTAATTAATTTGCTACCCTCATTCTATGTGGATGCTTCACTATTTTTATAAAAATATTGCATCTCAATATTATGCAATAATCGGTGGTGCATTTTATAATTAAATATGCAAGAACGGGAGATCAAATGTGAAGATATACATCATCACGTTGTTTTATCATATATTGAGCTCTTCATTATTTTCTTTAGTATAAAATGTGATTATACTTCACTTTGAGTATTATAATCATTAATTACCGCCAAAATATTCAATAGATGAGTTTTATTAATGTAAAAGTGTTTTAGGACCTTTTTTATATTTATGTCAACTCATGTTTTATTATATTAATAGGAAAATACTCAAACCATCGGCTGAGATTAAATATTATTATCTAAGATATTTCATTAGATAAATATAATTTATAACGCTAATACTACACAACCCAAAAAATTAGCTCAAACCTCAACCTAAATGATGTAGCAAGTGATTTGTGTTAGTCATTAGGAAATATGCCTTAAAGCATCGAATTTCTATAATTAATCTCTAGAATATCAATAAAGTCATTTACTTATATTTAAATCATGTAATATTTATAACGAAAGATTATCCATGTCAAATGCAAATATTATATGGCTCCATGACTAAAAGCGAATAAAGAATTATTCACATAAAGTTGTTATATGTAGTACACATAATTCTTTATCTAGTCTAAAGATGATTCACAACTTAAGATAGAGGTTGTATCTTAATAAAGTTGTAGGTTCCTTTTGTTTCAAATGGGAGTAATGAGTTTAGATTCACCAAAATTGAGACTTTGAACAAAAGGACCTAGTACATGTGATTTATTGAATTGGATCATGTGAATAATATAATTCTATTTACCAATAATAGAATAATATATTCACAATTATAGCAATTGAGATGTCTATCTTAATCTTAAAATAAATAATGAACTTATGATTATGAATTATAATATTTGAGTTGTCAATGAGTACGACTATTTCATAAAAGTTTATTTCTCGACAATTTGGTGTTATTAATTAATTTATCATTGAGAACATATATTTATAGATATGGATATCGTAGCTCTTATTATAAATAAGAATAAATACCACTTTATGGGTCTTACAGGGTCTTGGATAATAAACCTCAACGTTGAGTATTCAACAAGAGTTATGAATCATGGTTTCTTGATAAATCTAATTATTCATTAGATGTAAGGACATGCCTAAGGAACAAAATAATTGGAAGGACAAAATGGTCATTTAATGGCACTTCCAATTATTGATATTTTTCATGAGGATACACGCTCCATAAAATTGGTAAGGGTTTAAATATATTAATTATTATATTATGTATATATATTTTATTATTCAAGAGTGCAGTTTTAGATTTTTAGTGAAAAAAACTAAAATTAATAGATTGGGTTCAATTGATTAAGAATTAATTGGAATTGGGCCAAGTCTATTGAAGCTTGAATTAAAATAACCAACTAGATCCCCAATCATTCCAAAATTGTTAACTTGGATCAAAGAGCCCAAGAGTTGAGCTCAAGAGAACAAACAAGAGTCCAGTTGGGCTCTTGCTTAAAAGTAGATTCGGGCACCTTTGAGTAAGGTGGACCAAATCCACCTTGATGGATAAGGTGGGAGGTTACTATACTTAGGTGGAGTGTCACCCAAGTCTGCTTCTTCTAGATGATTTCTTGATTAGGAAAGTTAGTTTCCAAATATAACAAGAAAAGCAATCATCTAGAAGGTTTAATTTCCTTAGAGGGAAATATTCCTATTAATTAAGAAATAGAATTGGAAAAGAATAAAAATATGATATATTTAATTATGACCAAATAAAGATTTATTTAAATACAATTTTAATAAGATTAAAAATTATGAATCATAGTAGGACTATGATTATGTATCCAATAAGTATTCAAACTTCTTCTCTTGAATACTATAAATAGATGACATTATTTGAAGCAAGAGATTTAAGAATAATAAGCTAGTTATTCTTATTGGCGTGTTACATACACAAAAGTAAATCAATTATTCTTTCATGAGATCTAATGGAGAGCTCATAGTGATTAGTCTTCTAGTGAAGAAGAGTTGGTTAGCAACTTTGTTGCTTTTACAGCCTCTTACTCAACTATATAGGAAGAATATCAAGTTTCTTTGGACAAGGAGGTTGATCCAAATCATCAAGAGTGCTCAAGTTCGAATCCAACATATCTTAATCTTTTGGCTAAGTTGAAGAGCCTTGAAAAGAAATTGGAAATAACTTTAAGAGAGGTTGAAGAGAATGATGATTTGATCAAGATACAAGTGGATGAGTTTGTGACAATAACTCAAAGGCTCTTGGTTGAAAAAAGTGGTCTTTCCAAGAAACTTAGAGAAGTTGAAGAGATTGTTCTTGAGAAGGATATGATCATTTCTAGCTTATCGCAAGGAGGCTTAAGCGGCTTAGTAGTTGAGGAGAAGCTCATAGAAGCATCACTTCCTACAAGCGATGAAAAAGTCATTGATGACAAGAAAGCTCTTGAGAAGAGACGTTCCAAGACCAACAAATTGAAGAACAAGGTACATCTTGAAACTCCTTCAATTTGTGCTTCTTCAAGTCCGGAAGGTAAAATCTCTTCGGCCATGTTTGTTTGCATGTATTGTATTGTACTATCCATTTAAAATGTATTAAAACAATACAATATTATGTTTGGGGTTCATTTGGGTTCATCTGTATTGTATTAATTTACACCTAATACAAAATTTTACACCTAATACACCATTCTATATACTAGCTAATACAGAACAATATATGGTATTATAATGTATTGTATTATACAAATGTTTTGACTAATCTCTTCTTTATCTCTTATTTCTTCTTAAAAATCCACAACCTTCATCTTTGAATCTGATTTCTTCACAACCCAACATTCACCTTCATCTTCCCAAACCCAGAAACATCAACCGAAACCCAAAAACATCTACACCAAACCACCACAAAATCCACACCCAAATCGCCACTGTTTCTTCAAAATTCTAACACAATTTTTTTTTTTTTGAAAAAAACATCTTCAGATCAAACATAATCAATCTCATCTCTCTCTCTCTCTCTCTCTCTCTCTCTCGATCTCGATCTCGATCTCGATCTCATCTCTCTCTCTCCTTCTGCCTGCTTCAGATGGGGTCACAGCTCCTTCCGCTGACGTCAGATGGAACTATGGATATAAGATGGAGCTGAGGGGCGGTTGGGTTTGGGTCTGAGATCTGTGAATCCATGAATCTGAGATCTCAATCTCGTTAGGCTTCTGGAAAACTGATGGAGATGGGAGTTTGGGTCTGGACCCTGGACGGTGGCGGTGGATTGTGGATTTCCAATGAAATAGATTTAAGAAGTATCACTGATATGCCTAATATGCATATATATATATATATACACATACACATATATATATATATATACATATATATATATATTATATATATACACATACACATATATACATATATATATATATATATTAGAATATGTTTTTTTTTTTTTAAAAAAATATATGTTTTTGTGAACTTGATCACCAAAAAGAGGTTAACAGTTTAAGCCGTGGGAATGCAAATGCAGAGATCCTATTGAAGCTTCTTAAGCCACGAGCACCGAAATTTTCTTGAAAAAATATGTTCATGTCCTCTAATGCAACCTTTTATAATGTTTCTAATTATCAATCAGTGCATCCATCCTTTTGATTGGGGTTTGGATTATCAAACAATTTATTTGTTGTTTTTCCTGAATGATTCTTATGCTTGATTTAAAAATAAATAAATTAAAATCTATTAATACAGTCTAATATGAAATCACATCCAAATATTGTATAACTTAATATAGTCTAATATGAAATATCACCAAACACGGGATTGTATAATAATAATACAGTCCAATACAGTACTATCAAATCCAACCTAATCCAATACAATCCAATACAATACAAAACAGTGTACCAAACTAGCCCTTCTTTCATTCTCATATGTCTTTTTTGCAATACCGTAGGCCATATCAAGATGCATTTCCTAATTCCTAGATGAATTTCCTAATTCACAATGAATTTCCTATTGAGCTTGATATGGCCCATGGTATTGCAAAAATGGCATATGGGAATGAAAGAAGAAATTTACCTTCCACACTTAAAGAAGCACAAATGGGAGTTTCAAAAGGTACCTTGTTCTTCAATTTGTTCTTGATCTTGGAACATCTCATCTTAGGAGCTTTCTTGTCATCAATGACTTTTTCCTCGCTTGTAGGAAGTGATGCTTCTATGAGCTTCTCCTCAACTACTAAGCAGCTTGAGCCTTCTTGAGATAAGCTAAATATGATGTAAGATCCTTTATTTGTATTGGCTTGATTCCATTGTAAAACTCTCTATATTTGTATTAGTTGTTGCTTAGGTAATTTTTGGAAGAAAGAAGCTTCAAAGGTGAAGAAGCAACATCTTGTGCAAATTTTGTCTTCAAGGGGAATATCGCACACTTGGATGTTAAGGTATCAAGATTCTTCTTCCTCTTGCAAGGCGTTAGCGCACACACACAAAATTCATACATGTGTGTCCCTGCATCATTGTTCAAACATTTTGTATAACACTTTCACACACATTTAGTATGCACATGCATTTTTCTCATTATTGACAATCTTGTAAAATTGTATGTTTTCTCACTATCGCTTAGATATGGCATTCTTGTGTTGCTTAGTGTTTATTTGTTTGTGTTTCTTGTGTTTTGGACTTGAGCATGATCTTATTTGATTCCTTATTGAGTTTCGGTCATTTCGTTTACTCATTCATTTAGTTTTGAGTCCATAGGACGTAGTTATGCCACTTGGCATTATCTTTCGTTGAGTTGTCCTCATCATCTTTTTTCAAGATGGATTCTCAATCTTTTATCAAAGTTTCATAGTCATCATTGTGTATGAGGGAGTTATAGTTTGTAATCCGAAAATGGACTCGAATTTGGAGTTCGAAGGCCTGAATACGGTCGAAGAACGTGGGAGGTGCGCGAGAGGGGTTTGCATGGCCAAAGGCCATGCCTTGGCCACCCCGTGGGAAGGCCGTGTGACCCACGGCCAGAGCAGCCCTCTGGTCCCGTGGGCCACACGCGCCCCACAAGGGAATGTGATGTGGCCGCTTCTGATTCACTTGAATCTTCCCTCCTTGAAATCTTTTTAAAGCCTTCATCCTTCCCTCCATTTTTTAACAACTTGAAGAAAACCAAAAATATGATTTCTGCAGAATTCTTCAACATTTTTGTTTTCTTATTTTGATCATAACTCTCTCATACAAACTCGAAATTGAGTGATCCAAAAGCCAAAATTGTTGGTCTTGAAGAGAGCTACAAACCCCAAGCATTTTTAGAGTTATTTGAATTTGTGATTGTTCGCAACAAGCTGTTCTTCAGTCCGAGTTTCATCATTGTATGTGAAACTTCTTCTTCTCATTTCATCTTTTGATCTACACTTTAATCTTTTGATTTGATAGATGATTTTTGTTTAGAATGATGTTAGAACATATTCTAAGGGTGGTTGATCATTTGGTAATTGAGTTTTAGCTTTGTGATTTCATTTGAACTTATTTAGCTAAACTTGATTGAAATTGAAATTGATTCTAGATATGACATATATGATGTGCCTCATGATATTGTCTAGGTTTAATTTCATGTTCTAAGAACTAAGATTCTTGTGTGATATATTGAATATTCATATCTTGTTCTTATTGATTCACATGCTTTGATTTCTAGGTACATTTGTGATTGTTTATTGATAGAATATCCTAGAATGTCTCTAAACATGTTCATATAGCTTGATTGATCATCTAGCTTTATTTAATTGTGATTTGCATCATTTGCATAACCTAGATCATTGCCGTAATAGGTTGAAGTCTCTTGCAAAGTGAGTGAAGCTTTGTATTGAGCAAGAAGTCTTGGCTAAGAATGAGTTCCGGATAGCCAAGCAAAAGTCTTAGCAAGGGGTTGTGTACTCCAGATAGTTGAGCTTGGGTAGCTTGATTAGGATCCTAGTGATCTAGATTGCTAAGCGAGGAAATCTTCTTAGAGGCTTGAGAGCCTTGGATAGGGAGTTGCTCTCTAGAGGTGTATGACACATTTTGGATAGAGAGTAGGCTTTGTGAATCACTAGCCCGAGGGTTGATTAGGATTTGATAGCTTGAAGTGGATATCATAATGTTAATAGCTTTGAGTGTGTAAGTCCTTTTCGTATAGTGGATTTGTTTTGCCGGTGGTTGTGGATTAAACCCGTAGATGTTTCCTCTTTGAGGTTTTACCACGTTAAAATATCTTGTCTCATTTTCGCTTTATATTTCTTTATCCTCCATATGTTCACTTGTATTGATTCTTTTGTATATTGATACTTACATGTATTGATTCATATTATACATTTGCTATATCATATCAAGTGTTCATTTCATTTTTGTATTCTGTAATTTTTGAATATTTGAAGAATTTGGAACTATACCTATTCACCCCCTTCTAGGTATAAAACACTATTGCTTTAAAGGGAATTTCATATAATCCTATCCTTCTCAAGAATAACCCATTCAAATTCTCTAAGCTTCTTGGAAAGACCACTTTTTTCAACCAAGAGCCTTCAAGTTGTTGTCACAAACTCATCCACTTGTATCTCGATCAAATCATCATTCTCTTTAACCTTTCTTAAAGCTATTTCCAATTTCTTTTCAAGGCTCTTCAACTTAGCCAAAAGATTAAGATAGGTTGGATTTGAACTTGAGCACTCTTGATGATTTGGATCAACCTCCTTGTCCAAAGAAACTTGATATTCTTTATCTAGAGTTGAGTGAGAGGCCGTAAAAGCAACAAAGTTGCTAACCAACTCTTATTCACTAGAAGACTCATCACTAGGGTTAGTTACCGGGGATACCGTATCAGAATGGTATAGCAGAGTGGATGAATAGAATATTGACTAAGAGAGCTAGAAGTATGCACCTACAGTCAGGGTTGCTGAAACAGTTCTGGGTAAAGGCAGTCTATACAACAACGTATTTTATCAATAGATGGCCATCAAAACCTTTGGACCTTGTAATACCAAAAGAGATCAGGACTGGGAAAGAGGTAAAACTTTCTTACTTGAAGGTATTTGGATGTGTTTCTTATGTACATGTAGGTGATCATGCGAGGAGCAAGTTAGATTCCAAATTCGTAAAATGTACCGTTTTTGGTTATGGTAAAGACGAGTTTGGGTATAGACTCTGAGATGATCAAAACCAAAAGATGATCAAGAGCATGAATGTTGTCTTCAACTAAAGGGTCATGTACAATGACAGAAACATAAAGACTTTTGAGCAGGGAAAGCCAAATTGCTTTGGGCCAAAAGATTTATCAGGTGGTGAAGTTGTGGAACGTGGTAAAAATCAGCGAGTTAAAAAGCATGGTGTGAAGCCCCGAGTCAAAGAACCTATACCACAAAAAGATGTTCCAAAACCAAAGAGTCTAATCGGTTAGAGAGTATTAAATTCGCAAGTTGGAAATTCTTTGAGAAGATCCCCACTGACCCAAAGTACACTGCAAAGAACCACTCACCCACATGTGTCGAATATGAGGTACTTGTAATACCTGTTGCTAACAGATGCGAGAGAACCTGAATGCTATGATGAAGCATGTCAGAGTGAAGATGTGAGCAAGTGGGAGCTTGTGATGAATGATGAGATGAAGTTGCTTGTATCCAATCAGACTTAGGAGTTGACCGAGTTATCTGAAGGAAAGAATGCCCTACAGAATAAATGGGTGTTTTGAATCAATGAAGAGCATGATGGTTCCAAGAGATACAAGATGAGACTGTTGGTCAAAGGCTCTTAGCAAAAGGAAGGTATTAACTATAGTGATATCTTTTCTCATGTTGTTAAACTAACTACGACTTGGTTAGTGTTGAGCATTATCACAGCAAAAAGGTTATATCTTGAGCAATTAGATGTCAATACTAGCTTTCTTTATAGAGATTTGGATGAAGAGATATATACATGCAACAGCCATAAGGGTTGCAAAACAAGGCATTGAAGAGTTGGTTTGCAAGTTGATGAAGAGCTTGTATGGTTTAAAACAGGCTCCCCTACAGTGGTACATGAAGTTTGAAGGGTTTATACAACCGAGTGGGTACTTTAGATGCAATGCTGACCATTGCTGTTACTTTAAGAAGGTGAAGTCGAGTTTCATCATTTTGTTATTTTATGTTGATGACATGTTAGTGACGGTAGCAGATTTGGAAGAGATCAACAACTTGAAGAAGCAGTTGTCGCGTGAATTCGAGATGAAGGACTTAGGTGCAGCAAAGTAAATACTTGGAATGACGATTAATAAACATTAACAAATGGGCCCTTTACAGCTATCTCAAGCAAAGTACATTCGTAATGTGTTATAAAGGTTCAACATGAGAAATGCAAAGTCGATGAGAACACCATTAGGTAGTCACTTCTGGTTATCCAATGAGCAGTGTCCAAAGATGGACGAAAGAAGGACTTCATGGCTAGAGTTTCATAAGCCTTAGCCATTGGAAGCCTGATGTACACCATGGTTTGGCACAAGACTAGATATTGCCCTAGCAATGGGAGTTATGAGCAGATACATGTCTAATCCATGCAAGCAACACTGAGAAGTAGTGAAGTGGATTCTAAGGTACCTGTAGGGTACGATAAATGAGTGTCTAACCTTCAGAAGAGATAAGCTCAATATAAAAGGTTATGTGGATTCTGATTTTGCTGGGGATATGGATCATAGGAGAAGCACCACATGATATGTGTTTACAATGGGGAGTACCGCTATTAGTTGGGTTTCTCTATTGCAGAAGATAGTGATGATATCTACAACTGAAGCGGAATATATAGCTGTGACAAAAGCTAGCAAGGAGCTGATATGGTAACAATGGTTGTTAACAGAGTTGAGATTCGAGCAAGTGATGAATGTGTTTCATAGTGATAGTCAGAGTGCGATACACTTGGCCAAGAATTCAACATTCCATTCAAAGAACAAGCATATAAACCGGTGCTACCACTTCATTCGGTTGTTAATTGAGGATAGGGTGTTGAAGCTTGTGAAGATCGTATGGAGCAAGAATTTGTCTGACATATTAATCAAGCCAGTCACTACAGAGAAACTAGAGCTGTGTGCAGCTTTAGTGGGTCTTCAAGGTTGAAGATAGAGGAGGAGGAGCGCACCTTACCTATCCACTAGTCATCGAAGAAGAAGGAAGAAGTCTACTCGAGTTTTAGTCTTTAAGTAGGAGATTGTTGGGTTGTGAAGCCTGAATCCTATTATGTTTAGGATTGGTTCTCTATTATACTTAGGAGTGTTTTATTATTCTATTTAGGAAATGATTCCTACTAGTTTTATACTAGAGCTTATTATAAATACTCCTGAACTAGAGCTTTTTGTGTGCTGTGAGTGATACACAAGAGTGAAAAGAATATTGAGAGGCATAGGGAGAGAGATAGTGCTTCACTATTGTCAACATCGATTTAATAGTGGAAGGTGAGTCCAGGTGCGCTACATGGACGTAAGCTTATACCGAACCACGTAAAATCTCGTGTCTCTTTATTTTCTTTGCTTGTGTGATTTGATTACGCGTATTCCCTAAGCCAGTACATCCCTAACATATAGACTCGTATCAATAACATGTTATAAAATGATTAAAAAAAAATAAAAATACAATAATATAAACTTAAGAGAGAAGAAAAAAAAACAGCCTAAGAGAGGACCATTTTTTATTTCTATCACAGTATCAAATACAAATATACAATATTGAGAGCTCTTTTATATAGTTTCACTATCATATATTACATTTAGTCTACATAAATTATAATATATGAATCATAAAATTGATCATGATTATGGAGTCAGTGTGATTACTAAAATATTGAAATTTCTACCATAGATTGATCAACATTCACTTTGATATTTATGTATAATATTCATAACAATAATATATTTTAACACATTCTTTTTCAACTTTCAAATATTTACTCTCACAATTGTGCAAATTACAATAATAGTTTATTAAAAATAAAAATAACACATTCGTTTTTGTCATAGTCAAAGCCCGAAGGAGGCTACTAGCATCCTACTAGAGACCAAGGAGAGCCATACTTTTTTAATAACAAGTATTTATTTACAATAATTTTAAAATATAATTTTAATATTTTTAACACTATTTTATTCCAAAACTTGTCCTCTTATTGATTTTATTTAGTTGCTAACCTCCAATATAGTTTTGAATACTTTTCAAAAAAAAAAAAAAAGTTTTGAATAATTTAATTGTAACTCAACTTATTCCTTGTCAGCCAATGTAGCAACATAAAATCCTTAATTTTCGGTGAATATTATTCAACAAATTCTCTTTTCTAAGTATCCATTGAACCATAGTACAAGTAATTTTCAACATAAAAAATCTCCTCTAAGTATTCTATTGCCTTGCCAAGTTTGGTGTTTCTTCTGTTTTAGATGCCTTTTGGATGAAGGAGGTTCCGTCTAGTATGGCTCTGATTATTCTGGGGGAAACCCCAAGTCTGCTGTAATCCTTTTTTTGTACTATGAAATTTTCCTACTTTTCAAAAAAAAAAAAAAAGTAATCTATCATATATATATATATATATGATAACAGACTTTAACAACGCCACATGTCGTTGTGAGGGAGCTTCAGTAGTCAATTCTATACATTAATTAATTAATTATTCATATTAAAATTGTTATTAATTCCATATCTATATAATATACTAAAATTTTGAAATGGTTTGGCAATTAATTAATCAATTGATTTGGCTTCTTTTTTTTTTTTTTTAAGTGATCTGGCTTTTATTTTGTTATTTCTTTCTATTTGACTGATTGTAGCATTTAATTCACCATTATTGGAACTATAAAAAAAAATCCACTCTCTTTGTCCATTAATTCTTCTTAATTTCTTATCTCTTATCTCTATAGATTCTTCTCCTTCCTTATAATGATAACATAAAATCTATATTAATTCATGGATAATGCTTGGGTGACCACACCACTCATTGTTTGCCACGTAACCCAAGGCAAGGAGAAAAATGGAAAAAGCAAAAGAGTTTTGCCACGTGGCAACACCCCATTTGGTGGTTTGGTGTGGTCAGTATGACTTGGGTACTGACAAGTCAGTACCTAAGCAATTTCCTTAATTCATTCATTTACAAAGATGCATGCATGACTCTTGGGATGTAAAATTTTGGTTGTTTCATACCATATTAATTCATTTAATATGCAATGATGAATGAATGGCTCTTGGCTATTGGGATGTAAAACGTTGTTGTTTCTTGCCATAGTTAAATGTAAACTTTGTGATCATCTATTAATGCTCACAACAATCATTTTTATTTTCAAGTCATGTTTGCTATTGTGGCTCTTTTTGCAATTTTTTTTTTATATCACCATTTTCTCTCGATTTCTTTATGCTTTTTTTATTGTATAGGATTTGAATCCAAGAGCTTCAAGTTCAGCAAAATCTCTACTTCCTTCAACGTACTGCTCTTCTTTTTCCCTGTTTTTGTTTCCAAGTGTTTTTCCAAATGCTGTTTTAGTTAACCTTTAAAAAAAAAATTCATAGAATGTGGAAAGTGAAGAGTAAAGATTAAAACAAGATGAAGAGATGTGAAGAGTGCGGGTAGAAGCGGTGGAAAAGACGATGAGAGCAAGTTGTGGTAGACATTAAAGTGAATAGTTGGGAGAAGATAAAGGGAGCAGCAAAAAGGGGAGAAAAATAATGAGATAAATTTAGGGTTTTAAACGTTACAAGATGGCAACTGGCAGTCTGGTATGTCAATTTTATTTTTTTGTCTTTTTTATCAGGTAAGTCTATTGTAACACCATAGAGCACTCCAATGTGAATAAAAATATAGCTTTAAATGTTATTTTTTATTTTTATTTTATTTTACAGCTGCCAGCAGGTATTTTATTTTATTTAATATAATTTTTATTTAATTTCAAAGGTCGATGGTAAAATATATAAGTTGAGATTGATTAAAATTCTCCAATATCTGTGAAAATTAGGGCAAATTTCTTAAAGATTATTTATTTATTATATTTTTTCCTTTTGTCATGAATTCTTTGATTTTTGAGTAGAAGAACAACAGAGAGGACTTATTCAAACATAATTTGTTTTTTCAGTAGAGAGAACTTATTCATAGTTATATTGTTCTTCCTTGGTTGCAATTATTATTTTTTATTTATTTTATAAAGTAGTTGGAAATTGGAATCAATAAATATATCGAGAAATCCTAGCTAAGTTGTCATCTCCTTAGCATCTTTATCATCTATCTCATCCCAACATATATATAATATTAAAAAAAAAAAAAAAAAGGAGGATTGTTGTATTCAATTATTTATTTATTTATTTATTTATTATTATTAATTTGGATATTCATAAGAAGTTAATCTTCACATTTTATTTATTATATATTTTATTAATTGATGATTTCTTAAATGTCCAATAATTTCTTAAAATTTGTATGAAATATTTTCTTTAAATTAGTTTATGTATTTTTTTTTTAATTACCTAATATTAACTGATTTTATTTTATTAAATTTATTAATTTAATTTATAATTTGCATGAGCTTTGACTTTCGAAGAAGGATGAAAGAAAAATGATTTAAAGCCCAAAGATAAATTTATTAAATTTTTTAGTTCTCGACACAACAAAATAGAGAATGAAAGATGAACTGAACTTAAATGTTTAATTTGTTTGATTATCAATTTTGATGTATCCTTAATATTTTTGTTCTACTTGCTTTCAATTTATATAAAATGTTACTGCTTACTTTTTTTTTTCTTTTTTTTCCTAATCTATTTTAATATTGCTGATTTAGTTTCTCGCCAGGTGATGTGATGATTGCATCATATTATGATACCTTAGAAAATGAATAAAAATATTAAGTGGAATTAAATTGATCAAATTTAATTTGTTGTAAACAATTTTCCTAATTAATTTAGGAAAAACATATATATATATATATATATATTAAAGAACCATTGTACCTACATGACTTTGACATATTTCAATGCATTAATCGTTTCATCTCCTTACAATCACCGTCATTTTTTTTATAACATGTTATATTCCTCTACTCATGATGAGCATATCATAATTGTTAATTAATTATATGATAATAAACATAATATCTATTAATTAGCTATTAATTGTAATGATATATATATACATATATTTTGTTTTGAAGAAGAAACGGATATCATAAAACACCAAAAGGATTACAGCGGAGCTGGGGCATCCCCCAGAACCATCGAAGCCACACAAGGTGGAACCTCCTCCATCTAAAAATTATTGCAACCTAAAGAGACACCAAGCTTAGCAAGACAATGAGCCACCATATTAGCTTTTCGAGGAACAAAACTCACGCTACAATTGAAAGGTCTCTTCTTCTCCCGACTTAAATACTTTTTCTTTCATGCAATAAATAACCTTCCATAATCTATATGATATATTTTTTCTAAAGATAAGGAGAGCCTGTCTTTCTCATAATTTCTTTTATGTAATAAATGACCATTTATTAATCCGAACATCTTATTCTCACAACTCAAATGTTTTATATTTCTTTCATGCAAATCAACAAGAAGGAGACAACTAATTTATGATTTCCTATTTGTCATACTCCACGATCTAACATACAAACCACGGCGAGTCATGCAATAGGGGAGGACAGGACGAAGTCCGTGATCCTCGATACCAAAAAAAAATATGATTAACTTTATATATGATAATATCTTTTATAATTTTCGATATATATTAATATCTTAATATCAGACATATGGTTAGTCACATGATTTGAAGAATAAGAGAAATAGATAAGAAATTACTAATATCTCCTATAGAAAATATTTTATTTGTCAATTTTGAAGGAAATAGATGTATTATATTATATGAGTGCATTTGATTTAATATTTTACCATAACATGAAAAGAGTCTATTTTATTTTTATTTTTTTATCAAAATTTTATTACCCAATGAATTTTAAATAATTTTTTTTTAACAAAGCCCGTGTATCGCCGGGTTGACACACTAGTTACTATTAATAATATAAATTCGTATTTTTAAAATAAAACTTCAGTTTTCATTGCTCTACAATTTATAGTTTGCCTTATATTAAGTATTTTATTGAAAAAATATATTTAAATAAGTGTTGTATTGATAAAATAAATTTAATTTACCTAAGGTGTCGTTTATTTTTCCCCACTTAAATCTTAAATCTTAAATTGAATGGATTTTGATAGTTTGATTTTTTAATTTATATTTTAAGTTAAGTTAAAAATCATTTAAATTAAAAAATTAAGATTTTTGACTCTTCACTTAATCCTTATGTAAAACATTAACATTAATTTACTGAAATAACCTCATGTAATTAAACTTTTACATAAACACCTCATTCACTCCAAAAAAAAAGTTAAAAAAAAATAAAAAATCTCAAATTTCATCAAATCTTAATCCAACCCTAAAATGGATCCCTCTTAGAATTTCATGAATCATGAACGGAAGAGGCTAATCGGCCTCCTCCCTTTGTTTAATGGGCGGAGGATGGCCGACCTCCTCTCAATTAATGTCCTCCGATGCATGATGCTTCCTCATAACTCGAGTTGAGGTCGACGGCCTCGTTCATCACTACCAAAGGGGGCCAAGAGGATTTCTCTTGAGGAATCGGGAGAGCATGCCTCCTTCATAGCTAGTTTTTATATATAATTTTTTTTTTAAAATTAATTTTTAAAATAAAATAATTATATTATTATTTATTAAAAATAATATTAAAATGATAATACTTAAAATAAGCGGTGTGCTCGACACTGAGATTTCTGTGTCGGTGAGAAAAGTTGGAAAACCAAGGATAAATCAGTAATTGAACAAAAAACAAAAGTCACAATTGCTACTATTTTCACACTCACTAATCACTATCATTCAAAGCCAAAGAGAGTAAATATAAATATTATTGCTAAGCGATCCCCACTTATTTCCCTCCTGCGGCCTTGGTTTTGGCTTTTGTGTTCTCTCTCTCTCTCTCTCTCTCTCTCTCTCTCTCTCTTTTTACCATAAAAATAATAAAAATATTAGTATTATTTTACATAATAGCTATAAAAGATCGTGATCTCTAAAATCAAAATCCCTGACTCCACTGAAATCCAACTCGTGACCTCTCCAATCCATTTGCTTTTGCTTCCTTCATTTTCGATAGATATGGATGTACAGAGTCGGACACAGTGAGCGAGCGAGCGAGTGATGCCAGATCTTATTGTGCGGTTTTAATTGGATTTGTCAGATGGAGAGAATATGAAGTTGTACATATCGACCAAGGGGATAAAGAAAGTGACGATATCCAACTCCGGCAAGGGATCGTCGGCGCCGGCTCTGGCTATCCGCAGGTTTTGGAGTTCCCGGGCTCTGTTTCCGGTGGTGCTCGTGCTTGGAATCCTTTTGCCCTTTCTCTTCCTTAGAGCTGCTTTTTTGGTGCTTGAATCTTCCTCTTTTTGCTCTTCTTCTCTTGGTAATTTCGATAGTAAACTATTATTCCACTAATTCATTTTGGCTATGGTACATTCTCAGATGGATATTTCTAAAACTCCATTAATTTTTTTAATTTTTTTTTGGCAGATTGTATTGGATGGAGACTACTCAGCGGTAACGACGCATCTCTGGTAATGACGAATATACCCTTTTTGTTTAATTTATTGAATATTGATTGCGCGTTCATAATATCAATTCATATATGAGTCATGCTATGCTAAGCTGGAAGCCAAATACATTGCATTGGGGGGACATTTCTTTCTACTTGAATTCTGATTTTTCTTTGTTTGAGGTAGAATATTTCCTTTTAATTCTGTTAACTTCGGGAGGCATATTCAGAAGATGTCAATTTGGGATGCTACCACCATTATTATTATTATTATTAAACTTTCCAGCCTTTTTATTCAATTAATTGGTGGGACCGTGGTACCACTAGCATCTATGCACTCACATTTTAAGATGTTCCCACTTGACAATTGGCATTGCCTTTAACCTTAGTGATAGCATTTTTGATAGGGGAAATTATAGTAACACCGTTGAGATTTGAGGTTTTGTGTACTTGCACCTAGATAGTGAATTAGAATTATTCTACGAGCAGACCTCTTAGACCTTTTTTTATTTTATTTATTTTTTATTTTTATTTTTATTTTTTTTTTATTTTTTAAAGATAGCTCAATATTCCGTTAACCGAACAAGATTTGATTTATAAGATCTTGCTTATAAAAGGTCAAAAATACCCTTACATAAATTTGACCCTTGGGATGATTTGGATTTACTTTTAAAAGGTATCTGAAGTAGGGATGGCAAGTGTACCCGGTCGGGCCGAGGTACATATCCTTACCCGGGTCAGAAATCCCGGGTACTCGGTCGGTTGTGTACTGGCCCAAGTACGGGTATAGTACCCGGTCGAAACCTATTTTTTTTTTTTTAAAGTTTTTTTTTTAAAAAAAATTGAAAGAAATTTAACTCAAAACGGAGAAAGAAAAAACGTAAGAGAGGTAAAGGTAATATTAATCGAGTTTAATTAGGAAAGTGAATCTATAAGAGAGGAGAGAGAAAAGGAAATAAATTAATAATTAATAAAGGAGACGAAATAAATGAATTAAATCTAAGCCATCCAAATCCTGTAGATTTAATGGCTAAAAATTTGTGTCAAATTTTATGTCAAAAATTGTGTCCCCCGATCCCTTCCGATCATTAATATATTGACATTTATATGTTTTTAAAATTTATCATTAATTTGATATTTTAATTTATTTTCAAAAATATTTATTATCATTTATATTAATAATTGAAATTGAATAACATTTATTTTTGAAAATAATTATAGTTTGTTGAATGCATATTTAATACATTCTAAAAAAAACTAAAAAGAAAAGAAAACAAAAAGGTTAAACATAAAAAGAAATAAAATTCTTTAGAAAAAAATTTGGGTATATTCCCTAAAAAAGACCGGTCATAGAAAAAAGGGGATAAACAATTTTAAATTTATTTTATAAAAATTGTAAAAAAGAAAATAGTAGAACCCTGGTAAAATCTGGGTATGGGTACCCAGTTACCCAATCGGGTATTTCCGGGCCAGATAGTTGGATTGCAAAATCCTGGTTTTTTCTGGGTGGATACTTGGAGTATCAAAACGCGGGTACGTGGATCCGGCCTGGGTTTTTGCCATCCCTTCTTAAGTTTATGTAACTTGAAACTATGCAATGGGAATATGGGATGTTATATATTCCTGCTAAATGCAATATGCAATAATATTTAGTTATAATGTTGTTTTGTTTTTAATTATTCATCAATATTATTATAAGACCATAATATGCTTAGAGTTTCATACATTTACTTCATATGATCTCAAAGTTAAGACATTAAACTATTTTATCATTGAATTATTCATTCCTCATGTAAGTATTTATCATCCTATCTCTCACATATAATAATGTTAAACAATTTTCAAAAGAAAAAAATAAAGTTAAATGGATATCTAGTTAATATTTATTATTATTATTTGAAGCTGATAAATAGATATTTAGTTGGTTGTGGTTACTGGTTACAAGCCTTTTTATAGGCCAAAATACTTTCACTGACCACCGATTATATTGTAATACCAAAAATCTTTGTTTCTTATTTTCATATAAATTCAAGGATAAAAATATTAAATTAAATTATATATCCAACACCATAATTTTGTTACTTATCTTTAATATTTTAATGCTTTAATTTTGGGTCGTTTTCATTGCAACTATTCCAACCCTTAAGGCCTTAAAGGCATTTTAGACATCTTCAAAGTCAAACTAACCGAATGTTTCATCGTTGTTAAGTCTTAAGGGTCTTAGTGTATAATCTCAAACCTCAAGAGGTGCAATGTAATTTTCCCTTTTTGATAAACCAAATAAATCACCGGTGGCATTTTTGTCCCATAGATTATTTTGTTTTGGAATGAATGAAAATTCCGAACAATGTCCACTAATTAGCGCATTATGAGCAATTGTCGACATTTCACATAGTCAATTGCTTTATGGGGAATATAGACTATTCACTTCTTGGACAGTTATTAGGCTGGCCACGGTTTGGTTTTGAGTCAAATCCAACAGATTAGAGAATAATTCGGCTTTTAAAATTTGAGTGACAATAATAACACCTCTTAAACTATTTATGTACACTTTTTTTTTTTTTAATCAAACCTATGAAAATCTTTAAAAATTTTGTAGTTTGTAAGTAAACATCATTTAATGTCAAAATTACCTTTTCTTTAATTAAATTGTATTGTATTTTTATAATTTCACACCACTTATACCTATTATCATGTTATTTAATCAACTTTATTATTATTTAATTTTTTTTTTATTATTATCTTTAATTTCATTATTGTTCTTTCTCTTCCCTCACTTCTTTTCTCTTCTATGTTTTCTTCCACAAAATCAAAATCTTTTTTTTTTTTTTTTTTTTTTTTAATGGTTTAAAAGAGAATCTAGGGTTTAAGAAAATGGAAAGAGTTTTTAATGCTATATGTTAATATCAAATCGTTTATAGGAAAAAAAAATTTCACAAAAGGTTAAAATAGGAAACTAATTAATAATTATTAATGGGTGTATTTGTAAACTTTTTAGTCTTCTTGGTAATTTTCCTCAAGGGTAGTATTGAATTTTAAAAAACATACTAACTTAGGGTGTACATACAATTTTTAAAAGGTGTAAATATCGGCACTCTTAAAATTTTAAACCGATTTAATTCGTTTAAGCACATGAAATCGAACCGAACAAAATGAGCTTAACTGCTTAAGTCTTTTCATTTTTAAGTCAGTTTTGGGCTATTTAGTTTGATGGAATTTTTTTTTTTTCATTTTTTGGAATATTAGTCTTACGGATTTAGTGGGTCTTAAAAATAGAGTAGCTATATTTGCACCATTGAAAAATTGTATGTGCACCCCATTAAAAATTTTAAAAGATTATATCTTGTAAGTATTACCAAATATACCAGTTCTCTTGATTTTTGAATAAATATTTGTAAATTAATTAATTATAAGATAATTAAAAAAATAAAAAAGTACAGAGGACACCTCCACCTAGAATCCAAAATCTATTGATTTAGGAGGTAGGAGGCAGTGGCTTTTCTTTCTTTTATTTTTCTTATAATTTCTTTTATATTTTTAGTTTAGTTTTTTAATTAAATTCAAACGTATTTTTTTTTTTAATAACAGTTACTCTTTTTTTATATAAAAAAATTATAGCTGTAACTTAATATTTGTAGTTTTAAAATAATTGCTTTTTAAATTTTAAATTAATAAATGAAGACAATTTTAATAAAAAAAAATGTTATAATTTTTATATTCATGCATCTAATTATAATATTTGTTAAGATATTCAAAAATATTACATAGTTTTATTAATATGATAATCATTTTAATAAATTTATTTAAGGGTAATTTTGAAAATTTGAAAACATACTAATTTGGGGTGAACATATGATTTTGGAGGTGTAAATATTGTCACTCCTGTAAGTTTTTTGTTTTTTTTTTTTAAAAAAAAAAAAATTAGAAAGAATTGTAAATAATACTCTTAACTTTTGTTGACATGCCAAATCAAACTCTCTAATTTGAACAATCAGAAAATAACTCATTGTCATTAGTTGACTTTATTTAAATCTAACAAAATATGACTATTTATAAACTTTATTATAATTTGAATAAAACCAAATTTAATAAAACAAAAAACTATACTGATAATAATTAAACTAATTTTCATAAAAATAAAAAATATATTATGAATAAAAAATAAATAATATTTAATATGTAAATAAAAAACTATGGAGAAGACACAAACATTACTTAGATGGATCATGTATATGTGTTTATGAGCACCTTCTCTCTCTCTGTCTCTCGCTCTCTCTCTCTATATATATATTTTAAATAATTTTTATTATTATTTAGTTATAGTATATTTTTAAATATATATATATATATATTTAAATTTTCTAAAATATTTTTAGTATAATTGTATATTTTTTTTCTTACATTATTTTTTGTAGCTAAATTACATAAAAAAAAAATCACTTAAATATTTCATTAGATTTAATTAATGTTAATTGACGGTCAATGAATAGTTAACTAATAGACAACTAATGGTTTTTATTTTTTTTTTTATTTTTTTTTTACTGAAATTAGAGGGTTTGATTTGAGATTTCATCAAACATCGGGGGTTTATTTACAATTCTTCCATTTTTAAAAAATATTATTATAAATGTTTCAAAATATATATTATATACATTATAGCCTATATAAATTAATAATCTCTTTTATATAATAAATTTTGTGGGTCTTGACTTGGGCCATGGAGATAAATTATAAATTTCTATTAAATTATTAGATAATATATTTTTGAAATTCTCATGTAAGAGTATGTGGTTTCACTCATTTTATAAATTTATAATTAGCTAAAAAATAGGATCTGTAGATTGAGAAAGTGAGAACAACCGAGAGGGAGAGAAGTAATCCAACCTTCAAGTTTGACTATAATTAATGAAGGGTAAAATGGATAGTTCATTTACTTTGGTATTAGAAAAACTAAGGTTGCACTTTTAGTTGGTAACAGTTGTGGCAACAGCCCAATGCCCATATTCGATGATGATCATAAGTCATAACAAATACTGTGTGACTTTTTCTCACCACACGTCAACACATAATTAATTTTGATGGTTTACGTTGTTTTACTCTGTTGATGCATGTACCCTAAAGAAAATCAAAGAAGAGCTGACGAGAGCATTATTAGAGGCAAAGGATGGTGCCAGTACTTTTGAAAGTGGAGGAATAGACAGTTCATTTGATTCATTCAACGAGCTTGTGAAGGAGACCACTTCTAAACGACATGACATCAAGGCCTTCGCTGTCAACACCAAGGCTCTGGTACATGCTTATATACTTTTACTCATTTTACTATTTTTTTATATCTCTGGTTGTTTGTTTTATGTTCTTTTGTCATTATAATTGATTATACAGTACTAGTGGACAGTTATTGGTGGGTGGCTTCTGTCTCTAATTAAATCTGCCAAAGCAATAGAATTTAATTAGGCTAAATTGATCTTTAACTCGCACAATATAGTATATAATAATTTAGAATCTTGTGATGTATATAATTTGTTTTTTTTTACGTTATATAACTCGTCCCAATGATCTTCTTAATTCCTCCTTGTTATATTAACTAGTAAGTTCTTGGTCTACTTTTTGATGTGTCATGTTTTATAAGAGAAGGGATTAATTTACAGACGTTATTTTTGTCAGAAACAGTAGTTGTTAATGTTGTATTATTCACCTGGATTCTAAATTCAGTAATTTTACCAAATAATAACCAGTTCATTTTCTTAATTACAATACTGTGGTTGGCGTTAATAAGTTGTTAGCAAAAGGGTGTTTGTAAGTAGTTTATATCTTACATCTTCTTCAACTCATTTAAATATTGGTTCATCAATGTATGTTGAGGAAATTAAAAGAAATTTATATGTATTATGTATGCTGCTAATTGTGTATTTATCAAAAAAAGGTACACTTATGTTACTTACATCTCATTAATAGATGCAAATTAGTTTGCATTATGGTAATATCATATATGGTGATATTGCTATGTTGATTTCAACTTTCATTATGGGTTGCTCAATACTGCCATAGTGTCGGAAGGTAAAAGATACAAGATAAAAATTAAAAACTATTACGCGATTGTCAATATGTCATATACTCAAATCATTTCGCAAGTTTTTTGTTACTATTGATAGTCTTAATAGTAAGCTGATAGTTTTACCATGCACCAACCGTGCTACAAGTATGATTTTCTCTTTTAGATAATAATTTGGCGGAATATAATTTGGCAAGCACAGGAAGAATAATTGAAAAGCTAAAGTAACTTGTAATTTTCTTGCAAGATTGTGTCACAGACACAAATTTGTCAATGAAAAGTTTAAATAAATCGTAATAGGTTAATAATGTATCAATTTTCCAAATGGGCTAACATTGACGGGATATCTATCTTCAAGACTCTCTCTCTCTCTCTCACCTATGTATGACTTATTAGGATGATTAAAATTTAGCTTCAAAATTGATGTCATTAATTTGAATTATAAGCAACACTTATGTTTTTTCTGTGCCTAGCCTCTTACATGTTAGAGCATTTTTTTTTTCTATACACAGCTTTTGAGGATGGAGCGCAAGGTCCAGTCAGCTAGGCAACGTGAGTCAGTTTACTGGCATTTAGCTTCACGGGGTGTCCCAAAGAGCCTACATTGCCTTTGCCTTAGATTGGCAGAAGAATATGCTGTAAATGCTGAGGCACGATCTCGTCTGCCTCCACCTGAATATGTTTCCCGCCTGACTGACCCATCCTTTCACCATGTTGTTATGCTAACCGACAATGTTCTTGCCGCCTCTGTTGTCATCTCTTCTACAGTTCAAAACTCAGCTAGACCTGAAAAATTGGTGTTTCACATCATCACAGACAAGAAAACTTACACTCCAATGCATGCCTGGTTTGCAATCAATTCTATTAAATCAGTAGTGGTAGAAGTTAAGGGGTTGCACCAGTACGATTGGTCTCAGGAAGTGAATATTGGAGTTAAAGAGATGATAGATACTCATCGCTTGATTTGGAACCATCATTACAACAATTTGAAGCAAGAAGACTTTGAATATGAGGGAGAGTATACAAGATATTTAGAAGTCTTAAGCCCTAGCTGTTTGTCCATTATGAATCACCTCCGAATTTATATTCCTGAGGTAAGTACCCAAAATTGTTTTACAATTTTCTTCTTCTCCGATTAATTATTTATCATCTGATTTCTGTGTGCTATCAGCTGTTTCCAGATCTCAACAAGATAGTGTTCTTGGACGATGATGTAGTAGTACAACAAGACATATCAGCTTTGTGGGAGTTGGATCTCAATGGGAAAGTTGTTGGTGCAGTTGTTGACTCATGGTGTGGACAGAACTGTTGCCCTGGACGAAAATACAAGGACTACTTGAATTTTTCACATCCAGAAATCTCTTCGAATTTTGACCATGATCGTTGTGCTTGGCTTTATGGAGTGAATGTCCTCAATCTTGAAGCTTGGAGGAAGACCAACACGACAAGAAGTTATCTTAGTTGGTTGAAACTTGTAAGTATAGTCCCTATTTAAATTAACTTGCTGGCATCTAGACACCGATTATTTTTATGGTCAAATTATTAAACCATGGAAATCTGGACTCAATACTCTTTTTTTTTTTTAAAAAAAAGGTAGTATCTTTTTGTTTGTCGTCACAATGATATTATTACATTTCTCAGAACCTCAATTCTGGGTTGGCATTATGGCAACCAGGAGTGCTTCCACCGGCCTTACTTGCGTTGGAAGGTAATGTGCATCCTATTGATGTTTCATGGCATGTGGCTGGGTTAGGGCATCGATCCCCAGAAGTTAGCAGAGAGATATTGGAAGCTGCTGCTGTTGTACATTTCAGTGGGCCTGCAAAGCCATGGCTCGAGATAGGGTTCCCAGAGGTACGAATCTTATGGGATAGACATGTAAATTTGTCAAACAAGTTTATTAGGAAATGTAAAATCATGGGGTGAAGAGGACAAAGTTCTCTCACTTGGATAATATTCATTTTGGGACTTAGACCAAGCCAGAGGGAAGAAGGTTTGCCTTCAGTCTCTGCTCATACTAAGATCAGTATGATAGTCATGTCCATAAACATAATAGAAATAGATGAATGAACCACGCAATATATAGTGATATAATGAATTCAAGAATATTGTATATTACTTTCCAGTCAGATAAGTGAAATTGATTTATGATATCTTGATTTATTGTTGTGTGGAACTGGAACCAACTTCCAACTTGCTCTTGCTTGGTTTCACCAAAAGAACAAATTGTTGACAATGGGAGTTGCATCGTTGTGAGGCCAGTGGTGTGGGCCAAGGTTGCTTATCTATCCTACTCAGTAAATCCAACATACAGGTTAAAGCTGGTCATGCAGTTGGAGGCCACGCTTCCAACATAAAGGTTAGGTGAGTGTCACGCAGTTGAGGAAGGACAAGTGGATATGTGTTTGGACGAAGTCCGAGATCCTTAATACAAAAAAAAAAAAAAAAAAAAAAAAAAAACGTGGACCGAATGACATGAATTATGGAAGTAGAGTCATGTCATATCCATATCGTCTAGCTTGCTCTAAAGTTGATCCTTTATTATTTTCTCTGAGCATAAATTTGGGATTTGGGGAGGATGACATGAACCCCAAACCTCAATGAGTGGATGTGAACGAGTGGGTGTGAGGGGCATACTATATATATATTTTTGTTTATCCTTTTGTGTTATTAATCAAGTTAAAACTAAGAAATGAAATTGTATTTTGAATTTTGATGGGTTGGGAAGTGGGGACCGGCTTAATTGATCTGTGGCATAATTATTCATTATTGTGTATGTCAATTTATCATTCACAACTTTCTAGAAACCAAAATTTCTCCATTCTATCAAAATAAATAAATTGACCAATAATTAATCGAACAATAAATGGAAACGAAATCAATCAAAACACGGATGTTATTTCTCTATTTTTCTTTTCTTTTTTTTCAAATTTATTTTAAAACTTTTTAATAAATCTCCACCAACCATCTTTGAGATAGACAGTAAAGATCCAAATATTATAATATTTTCATTATAAATTTTTAATTTTTTAAATAAATCTCCACCGTTCATTCCACAGTCCATCAATGTGGATGGTGGAGGTCATTTTTTTTTTTTTAAAATGAATGAATCTCCACCATCCATCTCCATCTATGGATGGAGATAAAGATCTAAAGAATTCTTTATTTTATGATTTTTTTTAACTAATGGCATTATCGTCTTTTTATTGTTTTTAAACGGTTAACTGTCATTTTCAACGATCAAACTTAATGTGAGGGGAGGTCATTATGAGTTTTTCAATAAGTTGTTTCCTAGTGTAAAACCCCAAACCCAGGTAGGTTGGGTGTAAAATGTAATACTTATATACAAAAAAGATAATTTCATTCAATAAAATAATATTTGATCAAATAAAAAAAAATGGGGAGGTTGCTGATTTGGCAGTGATGATTAATAGGCTGTGAATCTCGTCAAGCGATGAAGAAATGTCAAAAAGAAACGAATACTACTTGTCCAATTTAACTTGCAGGATTGTAATTAACCCAGAAACTAATTAAATTCAAGTAGAATTAGCAGGAATATATCAATACGGACACAAAAATATTAAAAGAGCAACAATTTAATTAAGTTGCTATTTTAATTATAAATATTATGTATCGGGGACTGGGTTCATCATATTAATTACTTATATATATGTAAAAATAACACAGAAAATATTAATAATAGTCGAGAGAAACTGAAAACTAATAAGAGGGACTTCATTTTGGTGAAGTATGCTTTATGTTCTTTCAAATATGAAGTAGCTAGGTGGACTGCTGTCTTTCCTTCTATATGTAAATATTCAACTGCACCAAAATATGCTATATATAATTACGTACAAGAAATCACATTTTCAATTAAGCAAATTAAAGTGATCGCGCGAGATCGAGAGTTGAAACTTACACAAATCGGAGGGCAGTCTGGTCTTGGTTGGGTTCCATGAAGTTTACAGGAAGGAAGTTTCGGTCGTGTTGATGATATGGTTGCGAAGCCATAGATGGCTCATAAACTGCCTCTTGCATCATGTTTGGTTGTGCTCTCTCGTTTTCAGCTATCTGCGTGCATGTACCCATACATTTCTTATCAGTAATAAATTTATTGATAGCTAGCAATTAAGGACTACGTACTCCTTGTAAATTAACAACAATAATAGACCTTTGCTCGCAGGTACATGTTATCATTTTGCAGCTGAATCTCCTGCATGCACGTATATATATATATATATATTACTATTATTAATAAAAAAAATCAATGATTTAAGTACGTGAAAATGCAGGAGCAGGAAAGAACAAGTTACCCTCTTCTGCATGAATTCGATTTCAGCAAACAACATTTCGTTCTGGGAGAATTCATGATTCAAGCATGTCGATCAGTACGTTACGTAGATAGGAATTAAATGCATATAGATATAGATATAGATATAGATACTATACCTTTTTGGATCGGATTCTGCTCATCCCTTTTTCAAGTCTGCCCTCAAGGTTCTTGAGCTCCTTGAAGCTCAAAGAGCTAAGCGCCTCACCCAGAATATGCCTGGAAATTAAACAACATTAATGTGCATACATCAAAATTTCCAATGGAGATTTTTATTCAAATTAATAATACTAATATTTATATCTATACAAAAATCCAATCATCAACTTATTACCTGTTCAGATTCTGCATCTCTCGGATTTGTCTCCTGAGTTTAGTGGCTTCTTGTTGATAAAACTGAGGTGATCATGTACACATAAAAATTAGATCATCAGCAACCTATGTATATATAAACTCATTAGTTTCCCCGAAGTTAGACATATTGCACGCATATAGCACCTTTCGGATAATGACACAAACCTTACATGACGTTTCAGAATTAGATTTCTCCGGTTAATTTTCAACTGTCAATGGTCAAATGTGTAAAAGGTCTAAAATACTCTTTATTTTCATTTTTAAAAATTAAAAAAAAATAATAAATAATAATCTTCATCTTATTCTTCCATGGAGTTCATCCCTCATCTTCATATTCATATTTATGAAACTTCTCACCTGACAAATTTCATCAACAACAAATTTCCATCCAACACAACACACCGAATAAACACAACAAATTAACCGTCAAACAATTCGTAACTTCCACACAAAAAAAGTTCAATCTTCATCTTCTGAAAGTTGCACAATCATCAACCGTGGCGGACCCAGGAATTTTAACCAGGTAAGGCATTTGAATATATATAAAAAAAAATACTGAAAAATTAAAATCATAATAAAATGAGTTTTTTTATAGATAAAATAAAACAATAAGAACACTTACTTAGATGTTACATTCAAAAAGAAATAAAAACAAGAAAAAATGTTAAAAAAATAAATAATGACAAGAAAAAAAAAACATAAATAATGAAAAAAATAAAAGAATAAATTACAATCTAATTTTATAATAGGTTTTTTTTTTTTTTTTTGCATTTATAATGAATTCAATTTAAATTTATTAATAAATATTACTAGACATGTTTTTAAATTTTTGATTCTTTAAATTATTGGTAAATTATTGATTTATTGATTCTAAATAAATTAAAACTATAAAAAATATACTAAGGATAAAAGAAAATGAATCATAATAATATATTGACTATTTTAATCCAATAAAGTAAAATTTGAGATTTTATGGTTTATTGATCGTGTTAGGTATGTCAATCTAAAATTATTAGAAATAATAAAAATCTAAAATAATAATAGATAATTTAATAAAAATAAGAAAATGAATTGTTTTGTTTTAAAAGAAATGAAAATTTGAGAAAGGAATTGGAAAAGATGGTAAAATAAATAAGATGCAAGAAATTAAAAGATAAAATTGAATAAAAAAAAATGTATTTGCTTGATATGGGACTTGAACTGAGTACTTCAAGTGTAGGAAGAAGATCCATTACTAGCTATACTAAAGGAGATATGTTGTAACTATTATTAACGAATACGTATATATAAAGTATATACAAAATTATTATTATTTAAAAAAAAAAAATTTGAGGTTGGACACAGGCCCTACCTGGTCTCCACGTGGATCCGCCCCGATCATCAAACATCCCAAACAAAAAAAAAAACAAAACAAAACAAAAAAAAAAAAAAAAAATACATTTTCTGAGTAATCTACTCCATCTCTCCATTAAAGATGGAGCCATCTGAATATCTGATCAATCTCCTCCATTTAAAGGAGATGGATATACTATTTATTTATTTATAATTATTTTTAAAAACTTAATAAATTAATAATGAAATAAATAATAATTGTTTTTTTAATTTTTTTATTTAGTTAAAAAGACCGATCATCAGAAGTTAACAAGAGAAATCTAATGACAGTAAATGTACGTGTAACATTTCTCAAACATCGAAGTGTCATATATGCTTGCAATTACACCTAATTTTAAGAGATGTTTGTGTGCAATTTGCCCTTAAATTAAAAGGAGTAATTATCTAGTATGGTTATATACTAATTAATGTTCAAAGGATTGATGAGTAAACCCGGAATTGGAGGGTGCATGCATGAGAATTGAGATTTGTGATGCAAAAAAATAGGATTTATTTTGTTTCAATTAATTGTATGTAGTATGAAAAAATATTACCTGAGTGTTAGCTTCAGTAACAGATCCAGGGTTTAAAGAATCCGAACATGCTTTCTTGTATCTTTCGATTGTTGCTCTCACACTGCCAATTATATATAACATTTTAGGTTTAATCATGAATTAAGCAGCACAACCAATTTAATATTAAACACTAGAATTTGATAGAAACAACATTAGATTTATTTTATCCAAATCCAATGGCCTTTTTCTATTTTAAATGAAGCACAAAACATAATTTATGAAGTAGGATACAAAATCATGAGAGGTCTTTAATGTTTAAGAATAATAATAATACTATGTTTAAAAGAATATTTTTAATTAATTTTGATGAAATATAATTGAAAGAAATTGAAAACAAAAATTAGAAATATAAATCCTATTCTAAGAATTTGATAGAACTATTTTTTTTTTCTTGTTTTTTTTTTTTTTTTCTCATTTTGTTTTAATGTTTTTTCTTCAAAATACCATAAAAAAATAATTCTCCTATTCGAAAAGTTTTAATTTTTCCCTAGTTGAGTTTTATTTTTCTTATCATGCATCCATATACAAATGAATACTTATGTATCTTAAAAGCTAGGACAAATTATCAATAAAAGAATAAATATACGGACAGATGAACATTTTAAGAACAACTATGATTCATGGTTGATCACAATAAAAGTCATAATTAACTTGATAAGGGTAACCAAAAAGCCTCTTCTAATTTCACTCTTCAATTATCAATTTGCTTACCTATTTGGCAATTTGAAGAGTGAGAAAAGAAGACTCATTTCAAAATACTCTTCGTATAGAAATAGTCTTATTTATGTTAATGAAAGCATTTAATGAGCTGTTTGAAATTGTTTAAAATTAAAATCAGATAAAGTTGTTAAATTTAAAATCAGATAAAGTTGTTAAGACACAATAAAAAGTAATAAAATAAATTCTGAAGAGTGGAAAATCACTCGGCAATATTGAATAGTGAGACAGAATTTCTCAATTGAAGAATATTATTTAACGCAACCTCAATTAATGAGTCTATTGGAGTTGCTCTAAGCTAGTAAATACTAAAAGTTTTAGGTTCCCCCCTGAATTTAATTACTAATGACTTTAGTTTATATTTATTTCTCTTCCTTGATAGAAATCATGAATAATTCATTTAAAAAAAAATCATGAATAATATAAATTTCCAATTAGTTAGAAGGGTAATATTAACATGTGCCCTAAGAGCATCTCCAAAAGGAGACTCCCTTATTTAAGGGTAGATGTTGTTGTAAGAGGCTTTTAAGGGGGTATGTGTTCCAAGAATACTCCATTAAATGACTCATTTATAATTTTTTATTATTATTTATATAGGACCCACTTATTTTTTATATTTTTTTATTTTTTATATACCCATGAACTATATTCTTCTTTATATATGGAGTCTACTTAATTAAGGGAGGTTAATGCCACCCCTTAATTAAGAGAATGAGCTCCACTAGATTCTAATTAAGGGAGTCATTAATGGATCTTTTGGAGCTGTAAAAATTGCAACTCCTCCTTTAATTAAGTTAAGGGGCTTGATTGAGAGACTTTTTTAGAAATGCTAAGGGTACAAGATAAAACACTATAAAAAGAAAATTATAATGCATTTATTGTATTGTTTCTACATTTATTGTGATTAAGGACGATAAATACAGTGTATATCTTTCATTTTATAATGTTTTATTCTATGCCCTTAGGAAATATGTCAACACTACCTTAGTTAGAATGAACATAATAATTATATCAACACTACCTTAGTTACATTTTCATGTGGACAAAAAAAAAAAATTATTTTGACAGGAGAGAGAGAGAAAGTAGATTTGAAGAGAGAAAGAGAAAGTTACTGAGAAATCGTTTAGGAATAAATAGAAAATTGAATTTTACATGCTAAAATTTTACACGCTGAAAAATAGATTTCATTATTGCTAAACTCCTGAGAATGACTGAGAATAAAAAGAATGTTTGTTTTATACCTGCAAATTTCTTTTTCTTTTTTTCTTTAAAAGGAGAGTTTAAATTAACATAAACCACTCAACAATTACCAAATTTCTATCGTTAACTCCCATAATATATATATATATATATTAAAAGAAAAAGTGGTTTAAATAAACTTAAACGCTTAGAAAAATTTATAACATTAAATCAAAATATGAGTATTACAACTTGAATTTTACACGTGGGGACATTTACAAAATGGAATCCATGTTGAATTTTACAATTAAAATTTTACACACCATTGTAAATGTTTTAGAATTTGAAAAGAACACATTCATTAGTTTCTCCCTCTAATGGCATCTCCAATGTAAATATATATTTTTTGGGTACGGATATTGACACTCATAAATATGATAAGCACAACCATATTTATAAGTACACCCATGTCTAAAATTTAAATTTAAAACATTACTATAAACACCCATTTTAATGCCAACAGTACCCTTATTTAAATAAATGTTTTAATTTTAATACAATTTATTTATAAACTAACTAACATTTAGAGATGGATAATATTCTGAATGGTCACCTAAAACACAATGAATTTCTCAGGTTGAGGAAATTAAAGTATTGGCATGGTTAGAATCATTTGAAATGCAAGATTAGATTTTTTTTGTTGGTGGAACGAGTCAAGAGGCAATAACATTTCATATCTTGTTGCAGTAGCATTGTCGATTTGGTATCCTAGTCTTGTGAAACCTACTCTTGCCACAATTGTTGTTTTTTGATGATCAGTGATATATATTTTTATTAATGGAAGCTGCAATAGATATAACTTGATATATGTTATGGGTTTCAGCAACAATGTGCCTAACCAGGCACACATAAGCAATTTCACCGTTAAGACAGTAGTGAGTAGGTCCTTCACATTGTCTTGCACAGTCATCCTAGTCTTACATGGTGGTGAGGAGGGAGCTGAGTCGCCAACTCGGTACTTGTTTACTGTTCTTAACACAAGGCAAGGATGGTGGTTCGAGTATTGACTCAGGTTGACCCTTGAGTTGGCTCAAGTTGTTGAAAAGTCAAATATCAAAAAAAAAAAAAAAGTTTTAAATTTTAATAGTGTCTTGATCTTGAATCCTATTTTTTGCAATTTTAAGTTATTGTTTAATTAATTAATTTTTGATTTTCATATCTCGACGTAACACATATCATATGTGTTACATATTAAAATCACGCTCGAAGAGATGCGAGTGGATTGAGCTGGAAGGTTTGTCTTAAGGTTTAAAATCAAATGCATGGTGATCTGGAAGGTTAGTCTACTGTTTCGTTTTCAACGGTTGAGTATCGTTTCCTCGAATACTTGACAATGATGATGATGATAATAAACATGAAACCAAAAGAGCCAACAGAAATAATTTAAGTTTGTTCTCTTCTACAAAATCTAAAATTTTGATACTTGAAATAGAATTAGGGTTTATGTTTTTATTTTTATTTTAATAAAATGATATAGTTGAAAATATGAGTGTAATTAATGGGTGTATATAGTATTCGGTTTATTTTTTATTAAACTAATTTGTCCTCATTGGTAAATTCCTATTGGGCTATTTTTGTAATTAAATTTTTTATTAAAATATGGGTGTACTTATCATATTTATGGGTGTCAATATCGACCCCCTTATTTTTTTTGGTTTCTAACTAGTGACACATCAGCATATATATTAAATATGGATCCACTTTGTTAATTTTTTTTAAGAAATGCATATTCTCATTTCCAATGTAATTATCTAAAATCAAATATGTATCCATTTTACACCGATCAACTTAAAACATTTATTTCACTCTCTCTTCTGTTTTATTTTAAATCAATTATGTATCCATTTTTGACCAATCATCTTACAACATTTATCTCATTCTCTCTCCTCTTTTATTTTACAATTGAATGAGGTGTAATATTATTGGTGGGAAAAAGTTAGAAATTTTAGTCAGCATTTCTAGGAAAGTTTCTAAAGTTAGAGACCCGACTCCATATTCTCTAGAAAAAAAGTTTGTCGCATCACCTCCATAATCAAGTTAGATAAGGGGAATGTTATCTACCTTTCTCATTTATCTTTCCCACTCATCATTTGACATATATACACTCTTTAATTTAATTATAAAAAAAAAAATAAAAAAAAAAAAAACTCACTTTTTGCTGCAAAGCTTATTTACTTTTTTTCCCCTTATTAAAACCAAATGACTTTCCTGATGGCTGCTTGTATCTCTTACCTTTTTAAGTTTTTGCCCCTTATCTAATGAAAAACAAGAGTTCACTCATTCTTTGCCTTTTTCCACAACCAATTGCAATACCCACTTCAAATTGCAATACAAATTGGTAGCCTATGTTTCTTTCTATATCGCTATCTCTCATTCTTGTTGTTGGAATTTTTTGACTAGTGGATTCCGTCATTTAGATGGGATTTTCTGAATTGAAAGAAACATAAAGAGGAGACTTGAACAAAAAAAAAAAAAAAAGAACGATGGTAGAGTGGCTGCTTCTTTTTTTTTTATTAATTTGGTTGACAGAAAAAGCAAAAACGTAAATAGGCTAGAGTTATTGTTTGGCAGTTATTGGGAGAAGTGACAATATATATATATATAGAAGCAGCCATCAAGAAAGTCGTTTGATGTTAATAAGGGGTAAAAACATAAATAAGCTTTGCCGTAAAAAGTGAGAGTTTTTTTTATTAAATTAAAGAGTGTATATGTGTTAAGTGATAAGTGGGAAAGGCAAATAGGAAAGATAGATAGCATTTCCCGTTAGATAATTACATTAGAGAGGCTTTTCTATCTTATTATCTAACTATCTTATGTAGCACTCATAATAGTATCGGAGATGCTCTAACTTCTACGATTCTACCTTTCTCTCCCTTCTAATTCTCTTTGCAACTATTTCTCTTTAACTTCAAACTTTCTCTCTAACTTCTAAAATTGTTGGAAATCTGAACGGTCATTCAGTTGCATTTTTCAAAGTTGTATTCTGTTTTTGTTTTTTTTTTTTTTTTAATTGAAAATAGTACCAAAAGTTGTTCGGCGTCTATTCTTTTTTCTTTTCTTTTCTTTTTTTAAGAACGGCACTATTCAATTATGTATTTTGTTTTACTATGTTTTGTTTTTTCTTATTTCCATAATTCCATGTTTATTAAATGGTGTAAATCATTCTGATTATATATAAAAAAAAATTTAGAATCAATTAAAAAAATAAGTAATATATAATTAAATTATCAACGGCTAATTAATAACAATTTCTTAATTAATTTAATAAATAGAAGTTATGTTATTTTATCTAAGTTTAGTATATTAGTACATTAGTAATTAGTATTATTTTTTGCCATAGGTTTTTTTCTTGAAAATAAATATTCATCTCAATATCGTGTGTCAGACACATCTTCAATGTTTTATCTCTCAGCAATGCTACTTGACGTGTTTTAAAATACTAAAAACATAAAAAAAAAAAAATTAAATTCTTGTTTTCAATTGATTTTTTTTTTTTTTTTAAGAATTTTCAATTGAAAATTGATAAAACAGAAAAGTTATGGAATGCAGCCTAACTTTCTCTCTTTTTTAAAATAATGCAGAGAGACATTTGGGAAAATTATGGGAGGTGAGACCAAAAATAGCAATTTCCTCCATAAAATATATAATTTTAACAAATAATACAATGACAATTATATCATATTTAAAAATGAATATAGAGATAGTTTCCTTTTCAAGAAACCGCATAGTATCTGACGTGTGTACAACGTCAAAAGCATAGTATCATGTTTCCTTAATTTTGTCGAGAAATTGATTGGTTGTCGCTGCCAAGCTGGCAGAAGAACAACAATGTGATTGGCTCAACAATATGTTGTTCCTTTAAAACACGACACGTGTCAATTACCAGTTACACAGTGTGTAATAACCGAAGGATCCTCTGATACCTACTCTTATGAGTTGAAATGAATTTTGTTTCATCCTATTAAAATAATTAATAATAATTAATAATTAGTGACTGTGGATCTTAATCTACAGATACTTGTGGTGAGCATCAATGAAGTCTGATGCATGCAGCAGCCATTGTTGATGCACCCCCCAAGTAAAATGCAGATAACCCCATTGGCTCGTACGCTTTGATGATTTCCTTTCCTTTTGTCACCTCAACTTTTTCTTTGGAATTAATAAATCATTTTTAATATGTTTATTGTTATTGAGGTTTGAGACACAGAAATAGTCAAACATTCAAATTTAGTAATTGAATTTGTATGTTACCAGAAATATGAAAGACCTCTATATACGTGATTGTCTTCTTCTTCTCTCTCTCTCTAACTCTAAAGGCTTTTATGGAACTTATATATATATATGGATGGTGAAAAAAAAAATGAACAGGTGGGTTTGTTCTGCATAAATTCATATACTATGTAGGGTCAAAAAAGCTTGGGCTAGCTAGCTATCTCTACTTCATCATCATCTTTCAGGTGATTTTATTTCCTGAAATTTCAAACACTTTCTCTCTCTCTATACATATTTTCTTTTTCCACAGTCTGGACCTGAGCTGGTGGGTTGTTTTTAGCTTCACAAAGTCAAAGTTTAAAAGAGAAGCCAAGGAGATCCAAGAAAATGAAACTCGAGAATCACATATTGAATGCAAGAGATGTGATAATTTAAAGATAGAGAATGCAAGAAAAAAGGAATCATGACAGCAGCTTCACGTCAGAAGTGAAGAACTGAAAAATCATGTCTGACGAGACCAAAGATTCTTGAATAGTAACTAAAACATCCACCTCATACAACAAACCCTAATCAACAGTTTACAACCACTCTCTCTCCCTCTTTTCTAGACAAGGGTAAGATGGTCAAAGAAGAGGACAGATTCCCCAGACACCTCTCTGCTCCCATTTATACTAAACCCTATTTTTTCAGGTCAATTAACTCTTTGTTATTACGTAAATAAAAGAGGTATATATTATATTGGAGTACTTATGAAACCCTAATAATATGCGATTTGACTGATCCTTCAAAAAGAATGTTACATATTTTGTTGAATCCTCAGGGGTTAAATGGTAAAAAAAAAATGGAGGGACACAAAATGCAAACAGTCTGTAATGTACAGTTGAAGTGAGAGATTTGTGGTAAGAGTTGAGAGTTAAGACTCAAGAATCTGAGTTTGAAACTGAATTATATATGCAATAGATTATTGATGGGGTCTCTATTCTTGGCTTTATTAAGAAACCACAGAAATTTCATATTAGGGTTTCATAACTGCAAGTAAACATCATTTCTATTTCTATCAATTACTATTAAAAACAGATCTGCTCGTATCTATCAACAAAAAAGTGAAGAAAAGAAGCATAAAGAAGAAGAAAATCATAAATCATGAAACCCTTTTAGCTAGGGTGAAATCAAGAAACCCAAGAAGAAATTATGAAGCAGCAAATAACAGTTAATAAGAAATGATCGATGATGAGAACCTGTTGTTAGCATATTCATAAAGACGGCCGCGGGTAGAGAAAACGACGAGAGCCACTTCAGCATCACATAACACAGACAATTCATAGGCTTTCTTCAGCAGTCCATTGCGGCGCTTACAGAAAGTTACTTGCCTGCTCGTCGTGTTTTCGATCCGCTTTATCGCTATTTTCCCTCTTCCCAATTTTTTATGGGAAGAGCTTTCTGCTGCATCTTTGTTTGGGAACTCCTCCATGGTTGCTAGCTACCTGTAAATATCAAATTTAATTAATTAATGCTTCCCTCATCAAAGATATCAAATCAATTCTCTCAGCTCTCAAAAATCATACTCATGATGAACCTAACCTTGTAAAGAAACTATTAAGGAGAAGAAGATATAATCTTGAATATAATTCACTCCCTTTTTATGTCTAGTTGATCAGCAAAATGAAAGTGAGTTGTTCCAGCAGAAGCAGATGGGTATACAGACAGCAATTAAATAGACCCTCCAACTAGACCCTCCAACAACAAACTATTTTTTATATATAAATTTTTGTATTAGTAAAACTTTTGTAAGAGGGACGAGTAATACGATCCAAAAAATTAACTTAAAATTCAATCTAAATGATGTGTCAAATGAGGTGCATGTCCTTACAAACAAATCATGGGATGATATATCGAACCATATGAGAATATCATATCGCTTGTAACATCAGTTGAGTTGATTTTTAGACTAATTTTTTGTCCGTGTGATGCGGTGAATTAGAGACCATTAACCGTCCATTTCGTTCATATAAGTAATTAAGTATGGGAAAAAGGGAAGGATGCTGATGAAAGGTTCGTTGGAAAGTGACTACTAATGCTAATGGTGTTGAATGAGACCTTGGTGATCAGAAATTAACATTTAATGAAAATTACGAAATGAGAGGACCTCCCATATTGTATTTTGCTTTTTCGATATTCAGATCTCTCTCTCTCTCTCTCTCTCTCCCTTACATTATTATCAACAATTTTTTTTTTATCTAATAGTTGGTGACGTTAGTGAAACGTGAGCCCCGGTCCCCATGTGATTCCCTGTTCACCAATATTATCTCCCATTCATTTAGTTCATTTATGGTAAGTATGTTGCAGTCAGCAGTATGTTGCTCTGATTCTTTTGGAGGACACAAATGGTTCCTTCCACTATCTATCTTTGCTTTGTAAACTGACGTTATATACCAGTAAATACCTTAATTTTTTAATTTTTTTTTTTGTTGATAATATTTATTAATTTGGGACCATGTATTTTTTTGAAAGCTTTCACCGTTGTTAGGATTCAAGCCGCTGGCCTAAGAGTAATTTACCAAAGCCCAAACTCATCTATCTACCAGCATAGCTACACCCATGTTGACAGTAAATACCTTGATTAACACTACCTGGCCTGATCCTTTTTTATATTACTATTATTTTTAGTTTTGATTTTAATTAAGTCCTCATAACACCACATACATTTATATATGTATGTATGTATGTATGTATGTATGTATGTACGTATGTGTGGGTTTCGTTTGGCTGAGAGTATATATATATTTGTCAAAGATGAAAGATTCATACCCATCATACTCTTCCATGAATATTAATGAGAGATGGCAAGGAGTGATATCATTCGTTGGCCCACCTCATCGATTCAAATAATTTTGCTTAATTTATATGCATGTGACAGTATATCAAAGGGAATGACACCTTGAAATAATTTCATTTTTAATTTGAAATGGAACAAGAAATCTAGGGGTCAAAATCTTCTGACATTAATTAACCTTAAAAGGGAACTCAATTTAATTTGTAGGTCATGCTATGTTACTAAATCAGTATTGTTATTGAACTAATAACTAACTATTTAATTTAATTTTAAAATATCTAATGGCTACAAAGGATTTGATTTTTTTTTTAATTAAAAAAGAAAAAATTACTAGCAACCTGTAGACAGTTATTATTTAGATTTTCTTCAATAAATAAAAAACCTTTTAGATGTGTACTAATTACTTGTAGACACAGTTATTATTCAGATTTTCTTTAATAAATTAAAAAATATAAATAAATAAATAAATAAATAAAAACCTTTTAGACGTTTGTATTAATTACTTATAGACATAGGTTACAAGTGAAAAATGATTCAGTTGCAAGAATATATCACAGTCAAATGAAAATCAAATTTCAAATTCAAATCAATTCAAGTTCTTGTTTGCCTCTTGAGGTTTGTCTCTTGCGGTTTGCTTATTGTTTTGCTGCTGTTTGGTGTTCCCGTTGGAGTTTCTGTGCTGTGTGTTGGGTGTTTTTGCCTTCTCTAGCTGTGTTTTTTCTGTTGTGTTGCGGCCTTTGTGCCTTGGCTTTTTGGCCTCTTGAATAAATTTGTGCAGTTCAAAAGAAAAAAAAAAAATCAATTCAATTTCTGCAAAAGATTTTATCTAAGTGTTCAAAATGCATGAGTTTTTGATTAGAGAATCAAAATTGGGAAAAGTGTAAGTAACATCATAATTCCTCTCTTCCTTCATTTTGTTAAATAGACAATTCTAATGTTATATAAATTTGTAAGAATCAATCTAATGAAAAAGTTGTTTTTCAGACAATGATTGTGTTATTGTCAATCTGAAGAGAGAAATGAAAGATACAACTATCTCAATTATGATCTATCATAAGTACAATTACAGATGTTATCATAAGTATAAGGGCTTGTCTCCCTTGCCTTTTTGTGTTTTGCTGGTGTTTCGTTTGGCTCTTTTCGAGTCCCTTGAATAAACGTTGTTGTTCAAAAAAAAAAAAATTACAAATGTCATCATTTCAAATTTTCAATTAGCAAAGGCATTTAAAATCACATCTTCAATGCTTGCTGTTTTTTTGTTTTGTTGAACGAATGCAATGCTAGCTTCTTTATTTATTTTTTATTTTTTATTTTTTTTCTTTTTCTTTTGAATGCAAGTAATGCTTGCTGTTTTGGAGCATTGATGGGGATCTGATCCGTTTGGGACGGATTTGAAGCACTTAAAACAAGTATCAAGTGGATCTGGGCCAAACATTGTTGACCCGTTTGTAACCAGGTCAGGTTTGGATCTAATAGCTATACCGAATCCACTCCGATTGATCCAGTATTTATATATATTTTTTAAAATATAAAAGGTAAAACAAAACTCTAATTTATTCTCTTTTTTTTTTCTTTTTTTTTTGTCTCTCTATCTAATTGTACTTTATATTAAAATTTAAGATTAATATTATAATGTTATATTCTATTAAAGTTAATCTTATATATGAATTTAAATGTACGCCGAACTTTAAATTTTAATATTTATTTGTAGTTTTTGTTTAAATTTAAATATATTTTCCAATTGTATGATAAAATTTATATATTTAATGGTTTGAACATTTTTTTGTTAAATGATACGGATCAGTTCGGGTCGGGTATCAGTCACCCTACCTCAAACAAGTTCGGGTATAGGGCAGAAATTGAAAAGTCATTTGAGACATGGATCATGTATAGGGAACTTTGCCCCAACCGGGTTTCAAGCATATGCCATGTAGATCCGACCCCGAACTGACATGTTGTCGTGTCTAAATTTAGGGGTGGGCACCAAAACTGGAAATGACCCAAACCGAATCGACCTTAACTTGCTTGGTTATGGTCACTTTTCTCATCAAAAATTACCCTACTAAGTTAACATGCATGCAAACCAAAAATCTGTCGGGTCATGTTCGGTTTTGGTCTTGACCTGACCCGACCTCAAAATGTTCTCCTCTATTCATAATAGATGAGTTCTTTAAAATGAATTAACGATCAATTCTAGCACTTATTATTGATAATGGAACAATGAACAACTTGACTTAACAATGAATTACTCAGGAAATCATGTTGTTGTCAAGCTTTCAAGTCGTCGACCTCTATTCGTTCATGAGTATGCATTCGACATCAACCCATTCAGTTCATGTGAAGCATAACACTCGATCAAGCAGAAATCATCATTCAACACCTTACCTCCACCTCAAGCCCTACCATTCAACCCTCAATGATCTATTGTACTTCACTCTACCATTATTGTCAAAAAAAACAGTTTGATCATCATTTTACTAATTTTTGTTTCATTTAATTCTACTTCATTTCATATAAGGGTTCAAAAATTAAATAACACTTTTTGGGGGAGGGCTTGTGCAAATAGCACCACATTAATAAGTCATGTTTTAATAGCACCAAAATAGGTGATGAGACCAAAATACCCCCACTTACTCTTTTCCTTTGCTTTTTTTTTTCTCGAAAATTCGAGACTTATTGTGACATTTTCGAGACTTTTTTTTTTTTTGAAAAGCTAACTTTATTCAAGAGGCAAAAGAAACCCCACAAGAACAGGGGAGCCAACACCCCAAAGCTGCACAGCAGCAGCAACAAAAGAAAGAAACAAACACAAAAAAGACGCAAGCAACAAGGCCAACAGCAGAAGGCCAAGAACACCAGAAACAGCAGCAAAAACAACAAAGGAAAAGCACAGCAGAAGGCACCCAAAACAACAGAAGACAGCAGCTACCCGCAGCAGAGCCCAAAGAACACCAGAACCCAGCAACAGAACAACAAAACGCACAGCAGGAGGCAAGAAACTACAGCAAAAGCCCCAGCCACACCAGCCGCAGCCACAGACCAGCCCAGACGCAGCAACACACCCCCTACACACGCACACCCCACCACCAGAAAACACCCACAGCACCCCCACCACCACACCACAACACAGAAACACAACACCCCAGCCTCATAACAGACTCCATTCCAGCACCTCTCCACCCCCACCAGCGCCTTTTTTTGCCAACTCATCCGCCACAGCATTAGTATCCCTCGACTCAAACTCAACAGACAAGAGATCAAGACTACCCAGAAAATTCCTGATCTCCAAAATCAGCTGAGCATACTTCCAATCACCCACACCACAGCTGTTGACCCACGCCACCGCCTTCTTACAATCACTAACAACCACAACTTTTTTAACAAACAACTCCCTCCTAGAGGCAACTAAACTACAAGCTCTAGCAATCGCCATCAGCTCAGCAGCCACACTGATTTGAGACCCCACAAAAGCAGAGAAAACACACAAAACATTACCACCACTATCGCGTAACACCCCACCAATACCAGCATGACCCGGCGATCCCCTAGCAGACACGTCCACATTAAATTTTAGAGAGTCCAACTCCGGCGGCCACCACACCTTAGAATTAGGCACCCTAAACCTCTTCACCTCAGTACACCTTCCCGCAATGTCTAACAGAATCAAGATAATTGGGTCCGAAGAACCTTTCCCAATATACTTGAACCACCACCCAACACGAAATTTAACCATATCCATGGCCTGCTCCATAGGCATCCGGGCATCCTTAAACACTTTATCATTTCTAGCCTCCCAAATAGTCCAGGACACGGCACAAAACAAAGAGCTCCAAGCTCTACCGGCAGCCATGGATGGACACATACTAAGCCAACTCCACCACCAACCCCCAACAGAACCCGACATAACACTACTCACATTCCACCACTTCATACAGCAGCCCCACAAGCTCCACGCCCAATTGCAGTGGAGAAAGAGATGATCAACAGTCTCTTCCGCCACCCCACACAAAGGACACTCCATATTACCATCCGACAACAACCCAAACCTATTCAGAACCCCTCTAACAAGAACTCTACCCTGAAGCAGCTGCCACAAGAAAATCGCAACCTTAGGAGGGCAAACACTTCTCCAAATCCTAACAAAAAAATCTGACTCCCCCGCCTCCCTCCGCTCAAGATTTTGCCACACCGACTTCACTGAAAACAGCCCCGAAGAGCAAAGAGACCACCCAACCGAATCCGGTATTGAGTCGCGAATAACAATACTATCTAGGCACCTCCTAAAGGAGGCCCATTGATCCATCTCCCAATTGAAGCAAGGTCTCCTCAACTTAATGTTCCAAATCCAACTACTATCCCTCCTACTACCATACTCCTTAACACACCCCTCTTTGTTAGATGCAAGAGCAAAAATCCTCGGGTAAGCAACCTTTAAGCACACCCCTTCAACCTCAATATCATCCCAAAGGCGAACCCTATCACCCCTACCCACAATAGCTTGCAACCCCTCCGTCATAACCTTAGCAATATTCGAACCAATATCGTAGAGACTACTCACCGATTTCACAAAAAAAGAGCAAGATAAGCCTTCATTCCAATTCCATCTAATAGCACTAACAGGGACATTATACTTAGCACAAATAACTCTTTTCCAAAGAGTCGTCTCTTCTTTTCCAAACCTCCACACCCATTTAGCCAAAAGCCCCTTGTTCTTGTCAAGCACTCTTCCAATACCAAGCCCCCCATTCTTCTTACTTTTGCATAAAGAATCCCACTTCAAAGCATGTAACTTCCTTTTCTCTCTCCCATCACCCCAAAAGAAACCCCTTTGCAATCTTTCTATATTTTTCGCAACACCCACCGGGACTTTAAAGACCGACATAAAATAATTAGGGATACTTGACATAACCGATTTAATAAGCACTAATCTCCCACCTTTATTTAAGAACATTTTCTTCCACGGGGCCATCCGCGTCTCAATACGGCTCACTAGACCTTTCCAAAAAGAAATAGACCCAGGTCGTCCCCCAAGAGGGAGCCCTAAATACGAGATCGGAAGTACACCATTAGCACATCTGAAAACCCTCGCCCAGTTAGAATCCATCACAGCCCCCTTCCCAACCTTAACAACACAAGACTTCCTAAAGTTTATACGAAGACCAGAAGCCACCTCAAAACATCTCAAAATTCTCCTGACATTAACCAGATACTTCACACTAAGTTGGAGAAACAGAATTGTGTCATCTGCAAATTGCAAATGAGACACCTTAACCTCTTCTCTCCCGAAAGCTACACCTCTCATCATATCCAAGCTCTCCGCCTTGCAGAACAAAGCCCTCAAACCCTCCACCGCAATATTAAACAGGAAAGGAGATAGGGGGTCACCCTGCCTGAGCCCCTTTCCCACATCAAACTCTTTCGAAGGACTACCATTTACCAAAACCGAAATCCTAGGAGTAGAAATGCAATAACTCATCCACCTTCTCCATCTCCTCCCAAACCCCATTTCACCTAACATATCATCCAAAAAAAGATGGTCAACACTATCATACGCTTTCTCGAAGTCAAGCTTGACCAATAAACCCCCATCCTTACTTCTCTTCCAATGATGAATGATTTCTTCCGCTATGACGAAGCCATCTAGGATGTTACGATTTCTCACGAACGCCATTTGAGTTTCACCAATCACATTATCAATGACCTTTCTCAAACGGTTAGCTAGAACCTTTGCAAGAATTTTGTAAAGAGAACCCACCAAGCTAATTGGTCTGAAGTCGTTCATAGACTTAGGATTTACGCCTTTCGGAATAAGAGCAACAAAAGATCTGTTTAACTCCTTGACTACCTTACCATCATGATAGAACTCCTCCAAAAAATTCATGAAATCACCACTGATAACCGACCAATTCTCCTTAATAAAGTTTAGGTTGAAACCATCAGGACCTGGCGCTTTATTCCCATCACAACTCTCTACTGCCACCTTAACCTCATCAACAGAAAAACGCTCCTCTAAATAATCACTATCCTCTTTCGAAAGCTTCTTGAGAGGGAGGCCTCTAATCTTAGGACGACACCACGGCACATTCTTGAAATGCCTCTCAAAGAAATCCGCCACCCCACTAGCAACCTCTACCGGATCAGATTTGACCTCCCCATTAACCTCTATATTCTCAAAAAATTCCTTCTACGCCTACCACTAGCCATACTATGAAAAAAACGAGTATTTCGGTCCCCTTCTAAAAGCCATTTCACCCTCGAATTCTGCCTCCACTGCTGCTCCTCCCGCCTTAGAAGGTTCCACAAGTCCGCAACAACCTCCAATCTTTCCTTTCTCAAGCCTTCCGACCAACCCCCACACATAGCCAAATTATCAAGATTCTTTAATCTCGCCTCAAGCTCTTTAGTAGAGACTTTATCTTTAACTTTTTCCACCTCCCATCTTTTGATCCTACCTTTAGCAGCTCTCAACTTCAGCTGCATGATACAGCTGTTAGAACCCACCACTTTCTTCTCACCCCACTCCTTTCTAATGGCAGCCATAAGCGGCTTCTCCTCCAACCAATTATTATTAAATCTAAAAGGCCTAGGGCCCCAAGAAAAGCTCGACAAGACTAAACAAATGGCCGAGTGATCAGAAATCGTTCTAGGCAAACACCTTTGCTCAAGATTAGAAAACCAAGACAGCAGAACTGGGGAAACCAAAAATCTGTCCAATCTCGCCCAAGATCCCCCCACTCTATTGTTCGACCAAGTAAAATCACCACCCCTCAAAGGAATATCAACCACCCTTGCCTGAAGGATGAAATTATTAAAAGCGTACGCCGACCATTTATTAAAATCCCCACCTTTCCTCTCCGACTCATTGAGACTTATTGATGCGTTTCGAGACTTGATCCCAGTTTTTTGCTTCTTTTTTTTTTCTCGAAAACTCGAGATTTATTGTGACATTTTCGAGACTTATTGATGTGTTTCGAGACTTAATCCCAGTTTGTTCGAGACTTATTCTGTTCGACCTCCACCAATGGTGACAGTGCCGACGACGGCGCCGGTTGACTCCGGAGATAGTCGGATCTGGAAGATTGGACGACGTCGAGTTCATTGGTGCCATCGGTTTCGTCAGATTCGCGACGGATCATCGCAGATCTGACGTCGCAGATCTGACGATGAAGGTTCAAAAACTATTCGGGTTTGGCTTCGTTTCTCTCTCCATACAGCTCGAAATTGAAAATGGATACTTCCGTTACAATCGGTGATGCACGACAGACGTTTTGCCGGTGGTTTTGTCCATCAACTCACCGGTCGACAGTGACACCTCCATTGAAGCTCCATCAATGGAGGTTTGGGGAAAAAGAAGAAGAAAGAAGATGAAGGACAGAAAAGAGAAAAGAAAAGAAGCTGAGGGGTATTTTTGTCCAAATTCCATTTTTGGTGCTATTTTTTTTTTTTTTTGAACGGCAGAAGATTTATTAAAGGGACCAAAAGACCTCAAACACAAAGCCGGAAAGGACCGGAAGGCAAGAACCCCACCACAAAGGAGAACAACACCAAGCACAACGCACAGAACACAGACAAACCGAAAAAACCAGAACAAAACAGCAAAGAAAAGCAGAAACAAGAACCAAAACAAAGCACCAAAAACCACAAACACAAACGAAACCCAGAAACAAACAACAACAACCACCGCAGCACAAAAGCACAGGAACAAAAGGCTCAAAAGACCCCCCAAACCATCTTGTCGCCAGACTTGGAGGAACCCAACTTCGCCAAATTGTCTGCTAAGGAATTGGTAGACCTAGGGTTGAAACAGACCTTCATATCCGCCATAGAATGAATGATGCTTCTAATATTGTAAATGAGATGCATATTGTCAAAATTGCCAAAATCATTGCTGTTAATCCAGGATACAGCAACCATAGAATCACTAGTAATCAAGATCTTCTTATCCACCATGAGTTATTAAAGTGGTTGTAGTTACACAAATCCATTTTGAAAAGGTGCTATATACCCCTATTTCCTCTTTCATATAATCTCAACTCACTTAAGCGTCAGAGTCCACTTAGCTGGCTACCACTCTAGTCACCCAAGTGCCCTTCAATCACTACTTCCATTTTGCAAGTTGCCGGTGCCCACTCAGAAACTCAATTGTAGATCCAATCATCTACAAATGTAATTTTCATGTTCAAACAGATGATACATTAATGATAAGTTTTTTTTTTTTTTTTTTTTTTCTCATGTTGAGCACCATATTGCTTCCAACGTCAATTTTCTACCATTGCATTAATTTCAACATGTAACAAAGTCTATTTACATTGACATTACAACAAATGTACATAAAACATTGCATGGGCTTCATCATTTTTTATGGTTTATGTAAATAAAATTAAATAAATTTAATTATATAATTGCACATGTGGGTTCATATACACTTTAATTTCGTGTTATATTAAAAAAAAAAATCTAATACCACAAATAATATCGATAATTAAGTAGTCTATCACAAAATATATATATATATATATTAGTATTTTAGTGTTAGAATATGTCATTGAATGAACAAATATAAAAGATATTAATATTAGATATTTTTATGTTAATTAATTAAAATAATTTAATTATATAATTCCAAGATATGTATGAATTTAAATTGGATATTCATGAAACTTTAATTGTGCAAAAACATATATATATATATATATATATATATGTGTGTGTGTGTGTGTGTGTGAGTCAAGACTATTGACTCAAGTGTCAAATTCTACCAAATAAATACTTCGATGTTATGTTAAAAGACTTAGGAGTCGTACGTTTTTTACGCTTAAAACCTAATGGGTCTGAATTAAAATTATTAGGTTTTTTTTTTTTTTTTTTTTTTTTTTTTTTTTTTTTTTTTTTTAATACCAAAAAACAACTTAAAATAAAAAGTTAGAGATCCTAACTTTTAACTTAATTCCAAATCACTGGATTGCATTTAATATATTTTCTTCCAAGATTATCCTACCAAAGATAACATATTTCTAATTTTATCATAATTTTATATTATACAAATTTATTTCTTTTATGGTGCGGATATTAACACCCATAAATATGATAAGCACACCCATATTTATAAGTACACCAATGTCTAAAATTAAAATTAAAATATTACTATAAACATTCATCTTAATGCCAATAGTACCCTTATTTAAATAAATATTTTCATTTTAATACAATTTATTTATAAACCAGTTATTAACACACCCAATTCACAAATAATAAATTCTTAAGTTCTCTTGGCTCGAAAACACAATCTGAAGAATTCTTAAATTTTTAAATTTGGCAGTGTCAACCTTTATAAGGTTTCAAAGCTAATTATAATGTAATCCAAAGCATACGTTGAACTAACTTGCAAGGGAAATGATTAAATGTCACAGTATTAGCAAAATATAAAAGCGTTTGAAAACTCCAAAACTAAACAATATCAAATATATCAATCACTTGTGGAAATTACCTAGAGTGACCACAAATATTAGGGAATTTTTTTTTTAACCACAAACGAATTTTTATTTATTAATAACCACTTTTTTGTAAAATTACTGGAAAGCCCTCATATAAAAAGGGTCCCCAAACCCACTCTCTCTCTTTTCCCTTTCTTCTTTCTCTCTCTTCTGATCTCTCTCTCCCCAATTTCTCTCTCTCTCTACCAAATCTCTCTCATCGGGGTGTTTTAACGGTCGCCGAGCGCCAGCGACCTCCTGGGGCTTCACGGCAGCACCTGGTGGTTGCTCGATCTCTCTCCCTCGCTCGCTCGCTCTCTCACTCGCTCGCTGGTTCGATGACAGGCATGGCCGGCGACAGGCGACCAAGTGTGGCACCGGTGACCTCCTAGGCTCCTGCTGCTGCTTCGCCGACGACGGAATCGCCCCTTTCACCGGCGAGGTGATCTGCGAGAAGGGAAACAAAACAAAACAAAACAAAACCCTAGGTTTAAGGAAGAAGAAGAAAGGGAAAATTGCAATTTAGTCCAGATTTCAAGTTTGGACATTTCAATTTTAGGCATGATTTCAAGTTTTGACATTTCAATTTACCCCTGATTTCAAGTTTTGACATTTCAATTTACCCATGATTTCAAGTTTGTTTCGAGATTTAAAATAAAACTATTTTTAGGGGTACTTTAGTAATTTATGGACACACACTGAAAGTTTTTTTAAAAAGTGGTTATTAACAATTAAAGTTTCAAAAGTGGTTATTAAGGAAAGTTTAATGTTTCCTATGGTTACTATTGCATTTCTCTCCAAAAACTTTTGCAAATTAAATGGAGAAGGGAAAGCAAAGAAGGGCAGTTTTAGTTGGATGCAATTATCCAAACACCAAAAACGATAAAAATAATGACAAGGGTACTATTCATGCCACAGTGGAGGCCTTATTGACAAGGAAAAAAAGGAAGATTGGACCTTCTTCTTCCATCATTGAAAATAATGATAAAAATTGGTTCTCCAACCTGAAAATCATTCGTTGAATGCTTGAAGCATTAAAAACCCTTAGGATTTAATTAGGGTTTAGTTTTTTATATATATATTTATTAAATAAAGTGATATATATATATATATATTTAGCAATTCAAGCTTTATTAGAAGTAGGTAACAAAGGTGCCAAGTCTACAGTACAAACAGAGGACGCAAGAAAACATAAAAAAGCAAAAAGGCAAGCCCTGAGAGCCAACAGCCAACAGCCAAGCAAAAGAAAAATACACAAAGCCAAAGCACCAAAGTAATATAGTTGAAATATGGGTGTAATTAATAAGTATACATAGTATTTGGTTTATTTTTAATTAAACTAATTTATCCTTATTGGTAAATTCTTATTGAGATATTTTTTTAATTAAATTTTTTATTAAAATATGGATGTGCTTATCATATTTATGGGTGTCAATATTCATACTCTTTCTTTTAACCTATTACTTATGATAAACATCTTAAAATAATAATAATAATAATAATAATAATAATCACATTGTAACTTTCAACATTATCGTTGAACCTTCAATTATATATATTTTTTAAAATCAAAATCATTTCTAAATCATTATTTAACCTTTTAAAAAAAATTATTTATCATATCTTAATCATGAATAATATATTGCAATTATTACATAAAAATAAGATTTGTTAAATTATTATTTTTTAGTTGTTTGTATCATATACAATGAAAATACATAACAATTAATAATAATAAGGGTATAAATGTCAAATTAATTGTTTTAAAACCATTTTATATTTAAAAAATAAGCAAGTTAATATTCTATTCAGAGGTGATAAAAAAAAAAAAAACAAAAAAAAACAAATATGCTATCGGATTTAGGTTTCAGTCACTATTCAATTTTCAATAAAATTTAGAACAGTTCAGTTTTCAAACGAAAAAAAACAAACGACCCCTTAAACTCCACTAATTATATTAACATTCATGAAGAAATGATATATATTTTTTAGTTACATGAGGTCCCTTATTTGCATGAATGTAGTCATTGATGAGATCAAAGTGATTAGTATTAGTTTTAGTTTAATTTCATATATTTTTTTATAAATAATTTTCTCTAACATTGGCATTGTATATTAAATTCTAAAATTTTTATTTACCATATTTGTCACATTGCGAAAAAAATTGTCACTTGCCTAATGGAAGGGGTTACATTCATAACAAAGTTGTAACATTTTATTTTGAAAAATATTAAAATTTTTAATTATATTAAAACTAATAAAAAGAAAGGTAGAAAATTTGTCACTTCAATGATGGAAGTGGTTACATGTCTAACAAAGTTGTAACATTATAATTTTTTAAATGTATTAAATATATATATATATAAAACAAGTTCCGACTTGAAACAACAAGTTGTAACTAGTTATAACCTATTATTCTTTCAACTTCAACTTTTTTTGTTGCCACATGGCAGTTTAACAACCAGTAAATTATCCAGTAATTATACATAATTTTCACTAATTTTTCTCTAGTAAGCACACAATATAGGCATACTAACACATCATCACTTTTTTCTTTCATGTATATTATTATTATTGAAGTTATATCGCTTACATAACAAAAGTATGATAATGTGTATTAATATACTATAAATATACTATAAATATACTATAAATATACCCATATTGTGTGCTTATGATAGAAAAACTGGGATTTTCAGGCCATGTACAGTAGCTAAACCCTTAATTTGTAATTTATGTATAGGATGATATGAAATAGGCATGTAAAAATGGATAAAATAATGGAATAATTATATATATTATTAAGCATATCTCTCTCTCTCTCTCTCGACATTATATATCTATCCATTTATTTAGATTAGATAATATTTTTTTTTTAAACTTTTACCATTGGTAGGATTTGAGCCTCTCTCTCTCTCTCTCTCTCCATTATATATCTATCCATTTATTTAGATTAGGTAATATTTTTTTAAAAGCTTTTACCATTGGTAGGATTTGAACCACTAATTTAAGAGTCATTTACCCACCAAACCTTAAGCTCGTCCATCTGTCGGCTGAGCTACGCCCTTGAGGGCAATATAAGCATCTCTTGCATAATGCAAGGAGCTTTATTATCTCACATATGATAACTGGTCTTCTATATATAAATTAAAGGCCGTTAATTATCTTTAATAATTCAGTGCCGTACAAAATATATGATATGATATTATATTATTATTATATATGATATTATAATATATTTATGATAAATGATTTTATCATTATTTTGTAAGCATTAATTAAGATACCACATATCAGGTCCTAGTTCAAAAAGGTTATTATTAGGGCGTGTTTACTAATCAGGAATGAATGAAATCGGAATTAAGGTGGCGTTTGGTTAAATGACGGAATGGTAATCGGAATGGTAATGGGAATGGGAATGGGAATGGGAATGGAATGGAATGGAAAACTGATTTCTTTGTTTGGTTGGGACTTTAGAATTAGCATCTGAATCAGTATTATTTTGTTTGGTTAACAACTGAATGGAATGGAATTAACTGTATTTTGACCAAAATACCCCTAATTATAAAACATTCATAATAACATGATATATTATGGATAATAATAATAATAAAACATAAAGTATATATAATATTATATTTATATATAATATTATATATATTATTATAATATAACATATTATATATAAAATATATATTATAATAAAATAATATACATTACATAATAATATATAATATAAATATTATTATATATATTTTAATATATGTTTATATATAATATAATATATATAATATATATTATTTATTAGTAATAATACGAATATTATATATTATTATATATAATATATATTATATATTTTGGATAATAATAATAATAATAAAATATAAAAGTATATATTATATATATATTATTATATTAAATAATATATAATATAATATAATTAAATAATATATAATTTACTTTTATATTTTATTATTATTATCCAAAATATGCATTATATATTATATATATAATATAATATAATATAATATAATATAATAAATATATATAATATAATATAATATAATATAATATAATATATATATAATAATATATTTATATAATATATAAACATATTATATAATATAATATAATGTAATAAATATATTATTATTATATATTATATATAATAATATATATTATTTTATGTATTATATGTATTATATATTAAATAATATATATTATAAATATATTATTATATATAATATAATATATATTATATTATATTATATATTGTAATATATAAATATATTTATATATCGTTATATATATTATAATAATATTATATATAATAATAGTATATATAATAATATAATATATAATACATATATATATTATATAATATATATTTATATATCATTAATATAATATATAATGATAATATATTATTTTTGGAAAAGAGGGTATTTTTGGAATGTAGTTTGTGCATATGAGGGCTTTTGTGGAATAATTTTTTTACATTGGAATGGAATGGGCATTCCATTGGTTTTTGGATGGAATGTCCATTCCACCAAAATGGTGGAATCACCATTCCAATGGAATGCCCATTCCATTGAATTTTATCCAACCAAACATATGGAATGAATTCCATTCCTTTCCATTCCATTCCATTCCAACCAACCAAACACCACCTAAGTTCCACCGGAAAGGAATGGAGGAGAATCGGAATCAAGTTACTAAATTACATTACAGTGTTTACTAACAATTTAGGAATCGGAAATAGAATCAAATTTATTCCATTTCTAATGTTTACTTAAACTAAGGAATCAGAATAATACATAATTGATTACAAAAATACCCTGGTGTATAAAACATATGAAATTTATATAAGGGC